>JAIUZE010001530.1:0-176766 GCA_022085475.1 Heliosperma pusillum | reverse complement strand
TATGAAAGCTATCATGTGAATCTAATAATAAACTATAACACGAGGTAGGGAAGCTGGTGTGCTAGCTCAGAGGTTACCGTTAACATGGCCATGATACACTCAAACCCTAATCCAACATAATATCATGTGAATCAGTTAACATCCGGTAATCCAAACTCTATCAACCTTAGCCGGCTTGCATCTCACCTTCTAATATTCATAGAATCATACAAACATGAAAGACCAATACTTCTACAAACAGGCATAAGTTCTTAGCACAGTCAATAGACGACTTCTGTAACTCGAGGCTATACCACAAGGTAGGAAAACATCCTAGTCCTAGACTGATCAGACCTAGCGACAACAGCTATTCCATTCCCCGTCTCAAGACCAAAAGTACACAAGAATCTCTACTAGGCGACCCCCTAGACAGATTTGGCTAGTACTTAAGCTGGCTCCATTCCCAAAGTTAACTCTTGATGCAGCCATGCCCCGACTTGGATATAAACCCACCAAGCCGAGACACAAAAGCTATCAAGCTGTGAACTATATACTCGCTAAAGATAGTACGGGCCTATCAATGTCATGGTCCAAGCTACTCATTTAGAATTAGAATGGTCAAGACGCCATATACTCATAATTCTCTATGGGTACTTAGTCAACACGACATATATCATACAATCAAACAGTCACGTGAAAACTTCCTATCATGTGACTAATTGCATATAAAAATCATATTCAATATCATATCGCCTCATATCTACTAAGGCTAATTCATTAATTAAATACAACCTTACTTGAAGACAAATCCCCGACCCGAGTCCCGCGACGGGTCATCAGTCAAAACGGGGCTGACTAGATCTTAGTTTGACCAAACCCGTTTGGTTAAACCGGCTAGAAACAGAGTCTTTACCAATTAGACTTAGACATAAAATCAACATATTCGTTACATGTTCTTTTATTACAACTTCTAACATGTGAATTATTAAATCTTACTAAAAACCCGCTTGACTTAAAGGATATCAAATTAAACTATAATCTCGTATTATAATTTCTAACATGTGAGGAATTATAATATTATGAAAAAAATACTTTTAATCAAATAATTTACTTATTAAAATTTCCCACTTGCTAAATATTACAAAACACGATAAATTAACAATAACTCAAAAACCGTCACAAATCCATGGAAGGGACCCACGGACTGTTTTGGGCCGAAAATAAACCGGCCCAATTTGGGCTGTTTTGGTTCAACATTTTTAAAACCGTTTCATAATAATTTCCCGCATGCTTAACATATTTAAAACCCGTCAAAACAACAACAAAACAATCAAGTATCGACACAAACTCCAAGGAACAATCATGGACCAATCCAGACCGGCCTGGACCGGGCCTGAACCGGCCTGAACCGGCCTGGTTTGGGCTGGTTTTTCAGCCATGTTACACGGTTCTATCCACCAACCAACAACAACCATTTCCAATTATTTCTAACATGATTTTTATTAACAACATCCATTTTTAAACATCCAATTCAACCATCATCATACAAAAATCATGATTATGAACAAATCATTCAAATATGTCAAGAATACTAATCATGCTAATTATTCATACAACATAATAAAATAACTACTTATCATGTTACTACTTAAAAATCATAAGTAACAATAATATAAACTAAAACAAAAGATTTGTGACATTAATTCGTCGAGTAAATCGGAATTGTTACCTTAGCTAGCAAAATCAAGTAGCACCAAAAAAATAAGAACTAAGAAAATAAGAAACCCGCCTTCTAATCTTCTCCTAAAATATACGAGTCACCAAACTCGTCTTCAAAATCTTCCCCTATAAGAAATGACAAGAAAAATATTTGTTAGAATTAAAACTTGATTTTCCATAATTAAAGTGTTGAAACGATTTTGTCGGAATTGAAAATAAACCGTACTTGAAGATGGAGAGCGAAGAGAGCGAAGAGGAGATTCTAGAAATATAACTTAGGACGGATTTGAATTAGAAATGAAGGTTTTATGACGATTTTGCTAAAGAACGACGAAGAACGACGAAGAACGACGAAGAACGATGAAGAACGATTAAAGAAAGTGTTAATTTGATCTTAAGTTGATTTAGTGTAAAATGAAAAGGTAGTTAGTGAGTAAAGTGGGGTGGGAGTGCCGTGTAATTATAGGGAAAAATGGAGTCGGGTTTTGAAATTGTTGTTACGGAATTGACTCGGGTTTTATCATTATAATAAGGTAATTAATTAGATATTAAGTTAATTAAATCAAATATCTAGATATTATGTTATATTAATGAAAAGAAAGGAAAATATCTAGCCCTATTAGAGGACAAAGGAGCCGTGTGGTATGGTGATAGTCGGGTCTGTTTTGTAAACGGTTTGCGTAATTTTTCGTTGACGGATCGATAAAGTAATAAATATCTAAGATATTATTATTAGATTAATCAAAATAATGAAAATATCCAAAAGTGAGTGGAAAAGGATGACATGGGCGTGTGACTCATGCCAAACTCGGGTTTTGGGTTTGTTTCGGGATTTTAGATGACTGGGGAATAGTTAAATGACGTTCGGGTTAAAACCGTAAAAGTTATTCTTTAATTCCAAATAAATTCAAAATAATTATATTAAATTTTCATAAATCCCAATAAATCTTAATAAAAATAAATTAAAAATATTATTTTTTTAAATAAAATTTCGGTCTTCAAAATTACAAGGCGAGTCGGAAAAAGTCAACGAAAGTCAAAGTTGACTTAAAAACGGGATTCTCATGGAATCTCTCAAAAATTCCAAATACGAACTTGGAATTTCAAAATTCAACTGGAAACAATAAATTCCACTTTAAAACTTAAACAGGCTGAAAAGTATTCGTAAAATATTTTCACTAGAAAAGTAGGGTACTTTTCGGGTTGTTACAGTAACACCCCACGTTATTTGAAGAGGTTCATTGAACAACTTATATGACTAGTGCTTAAAGGGATTGAAAGTACTACTCATATCACCAAAGTGCACTTTCTTTTCTGGTTGTCCATGCAAAAGAACTCAAAAGTTAAGCGTGTTTGACTGAGAGTATTCTTAGGATGGGTGACCACATGGGATGGTTCCCGGGATGCGCATGAGTGAGGACAAAATGCGCTGGAAAGGACCCGTGTTGATCTGTGGGCCATGTACACAGCCTGGAGAGCTATCATGAGTGACCACTCCCGACCCAAGGTTTGGGCCGGGGTGTTACAACGACTGTAGCGTCTATGGCATTTCCTTCGATAACTGTTTGACAGATCTATCCAAAGTTCTGAAACGCTGTGAAGAAGTCGACATTGTTCTCAATTGGGAAAAATGTCACTTCATGGTGAACGAAGGTGTAGTTTTAGGACACATCATTTCTGAGAGAGGTATTGAAGTGGATCGAGCTAAGATCCAAGTTATTGAACAACTGCCACCACCTGCTAATGTAAAAGGAACCAGGAGTTTCCTTGGCACGCCGGTTTCTACCGACGGTTTATAAAAGACTTTTCAAAAATAGCCAAGCCCCTGACTGAACTCCTTTTTAAGGATGCACCTTTTAATTTCACAAAGGAATGCCTTGAGGCATTCAACAAAATCAAACGCGTTTTAATCACCGCACCTATAATCCAGTCACCTGATTGGAATCTTCCATTTGAACTTATGTGTGATGCGAGTGATTATGCCGTTGGAGTTGTTTTGGGGCAAAGAAAGGAAAAGTTCCTTCATGCTATTTACTATGCTAGTAAAACCTTAGATTCTGCCCAAATCAACTATGCCACCACTGAAAAAGAACTTCTTGTCATTGTCTACGCCTTAGACAAATTCCGTTCTTACCTTATAGGATCAAAAGTCATTGTTTACACTGACCATGCTGCCTTGAAATATCTGCTTTCAAAGAAAGAGGCAAAACCTCGGCTTATCCGATGGATCTTACTCCTTCAAGAGTTTGATCTAGTGATCCGGGATAATAAAGGAGCAGAAAATGTAGTCGCTGACCATCTCTCAAGGATAAGAATAACTGAAATAGGATTGCCAACACCAATTAATGATTCGTTTGGTGATGATTCATTAATGGCGATTGCTGACTCTTCTCCTTGGTATGCTGATATGGCCAATTTTCTTGTCAGTCGCCAGCTACCTTCTGACCTTTCTTATAACCAAATAAAGAGATTTTTGCATGATGCAAAATTCTTTGTTTGGGATGACCCTTATCTTTTCAAGCAGTGTTCAGATGGTCTTTACAGACGATGTATCCCCCAGTGGGAAGTTAAAGGAATTTTAGAAGGATGCCACTCATCTGCTTATGGTGGTCATCTTGGTCCGTCCAAGACCGTAGCCAAAGTCTTACAATCCGGGTTTTTCTGGCCCTCGATGTTTAAAGATTCAAAAGACTTTGTTATGACTTGTGACGCTTGTCAACGAATGGGTCAAATATCCAAGAGACATGAAATGCCTCAAAACGACATATTAGAAGTTGAAATATTCGATGCTTGGGTATTGACTATCAAGGACCATTCCCTTCTTCTAACGGAAATCGTTATATCTTAGTCGATGTCGACTATGTTCCTCTAAGAGTACATCCTCTCTATTGTGGGAACTATTATGGATGTCCTCTTACATAGAGGAAGATGATTAATTCCTTTAGTTTTAGAGGAAAGAAGACATAGACCCTTGTGCCCAAAAACTAATATTTAATTGTCATGTTGATTATTAAATTAGTTTTATTGATTTTTAAATAATTAAACTAATATAAAGTGACTCATAAAGTCATAATATTAAATTTAAAATAAAATAAAAATATATATAAGAGGATCCTCTCTATTTTGGAGTAAAATAGATGTAGATGACATGAAGAGGATGTAGATAGTGGAAAATGAGGTGGCTAAAGATGGAGTGAAGTGTCAAACAAATACATGAAAATATAAAAAATAAGAGGAAATCATCCTCTTTATTGTGGATGCTCTAATATTTATTCGAAGTTTCTAATTACTATTACATCCCCCGTAAAACCGTCGACCATGTAACTATGTAAGGGTAAAATAGACTATAAACATCTTCTCTGATACTGTACGAGTGTACGATTTATATAAACCCTTCCTCCCCAATTCATATCCCCAATTTCAACTTCGCTTCAATTTCTAGGGTTTCACTTGTTTTCAAGCAGCTCTTTTTTCCTCATTTCAAGGTATACTTCTTTTCTAAATCAATCTTTTATCGATTTATGATCTGCAATTTCATTTTCATCTTCTTTAACGCTTTTATGTTGAATTATTGCGGAAGTTCATGATTTTCTTGTATTTATTAGATCTAGTCTTTTTTAAAACTCTATCTCAAATCGTCCAATTCTTCGTTTTTCATCATATATGAATTGCATTTTGTCGAAAATGATAATGATCAACAATTTGTTTGTTAATTCTGAAATGATGCTAGGCGATGTTTTTAAATCAATTTATCGGAATTTTTCTTGCGATACGGAGATAATGCTGTGAGTAAATCGTTTGAATTATTTGTTAAGCTTTGAGTGGATTATTAGAGAAGTAATAATTCGGCGAAAACTATGAGCTATTCCATAGGATCAGTTCTGTGTGAGGCGGTTTTATGTATATATTGTGTAAAATGTATGCTTTTATAAAATGGCCATGACCATATGGAAAAGATTACTTATTGAAATAATTTGTTTTGCAATATAGGAGTACATATGTAACACCGCATTTAACAAATTTTTGTAACATAAACGGAAGCCTTTTACTTTGCGTAAGGGATTGTTTAGAGAAGTGATAATTAGACAAAAAGTATAAACTGTTCCCCTAGCTTCGCATTTTTCAATTGTATATATGAACCCTTGCACTTTTTAACTAAGGGTATGATTATTATTAAGACTCTACTCAGTCTTAAGACTGTCACATTAGGTTTCTACGAACATTTATTATTTTTTTATTGTTCAGACTTTAGACTCACCTTAGACTCATACATTATCCCTTGGACTCATCTCGTACTCTACCTTTCCACTTCACTTTAAATATTAGGTTTTTGAAAAGTAAATTAAAAGAAAACAATTTAACACGTGTGAGTCATTTATTGTATGGTGTTTCTAGAAAAATGTGCCAAGACTCATATAGTCTTAAGTTGTGTCTTGGATTTTAACCACTTAACTTAAGAGTTTGGTAGATTATATTGGTAGTCTTTAGTCTGGACTCTGGAGACAATTCTCACTCAAGACTACCAATACTTTTACCCTAAGGGGTCGTTTGTACTTGCTTTTAAATATTGACTTAATATATGTGTTAGCGAGATTTTGACTTATGAACACAGGGTTTGTTGAACTCCACTTCTAGTTAAAGTTAAGGGGTTAACTACCACAACTGAAACTTTAAAACGGTTTAATTTTACCGTAAAAAAAAACGCTAAGGGGCCAGTGAGGTATATGATGGACCAAATCATTATGAATATGGTGACTTTGTATAGTGTATGATGTCTTGATCCTGACATCTACTTTTGTTTGATTTCGCTGTATGGTTTGGAGTCAGGGGCGGATTTAGGGGGGAGCCAGGGGGGCACGTGCCCCACTAGACTTCTGGAAATTCAATGTTATATATTAGAATCTGCTCAAAGTATCACACAATTGTAAGTGTCACAGTGGTTAATGGTTGAGTCTCCTTCCCATGAGAACTGGGTTCGATCCCCAGTCAACACATTTTTTTGGATAAAATTTCTTTACCTTTGTGGGGGATTGGATGTTTGATTAATTTACGAAAATATATGAGGTTAGGAGGATTTGAACCCATGCCAATTATGTGAAAACTCAATTTTAAACCACTTTAACACCACACAATCATGTTTTTTTGAACAACTAGAATTTTTTATAAACTAAAATTTAAAATATAAAAATTTAGAATTTGAATTAGATATTAATGCAAAAAAATCCCACCACTTATTAAACAAATGATTTTATGTTAAATCATTTGTTTTCGAATGTGTACACTAGTATAAATATAATCGTTTTGGTTTAGTAGCGTGAGCTATGTATTTTTTTATACAATATATACACTAATTTCCAGCTCCGTCATTTAGGGTTTTAAATACGGACCACGTAGATTGTGCCCCCCTTAGACAAAAATCAATGTTTGGAGTTCATCTATAGAAGAGTGGCTTTTAGTGGACTTTGATTTTTGGTTTAGTGTAGATTATGTTGTGTAATGTCCAGTGTTTGTAAGTGTAATTGCAGGGAATGTGTGAGCCTATGTTTATAAAAGCGTTTTGTAGGCCTACTCAGCATTACTTCCGTCATTAAAATATTAATTTCTTTCCGATGACCTACTCTAACTCAATGTATCTCCTACTTTAGTAAATCCCATGTATATTAAAATAAATTATGTTTAATCTTTTATTTTACACATTTGGGATATATTTTTAGATGTGTAAATTTCGGAATTTTTTTGAGTTTGTACATGATTTTTTTAAATGAAAAGTAATTTATAAAGAAAATATATTTTAAATGAACACCAAAATATATCAAACATGGTTTTCATTTACTCCCTCCGTCCCGGTCATTTGTTTACCTTTACTTTTGGCACAATTATTAAGGAAATAATAGGGGGCCACTTGTGGTTGTACTTGTTGGATGACAAGTGGACAATAGTCTCATTGAGTTATCAAATTACTCATAAATTACCTTCCTAATATAGAAAGGTAAACAAATTAGTGAGACACCCTAAAGTGGAAATGGTAAACAAATGACCGGGACGGAGGGAGTATAAAGCATGAAAACTTATGAATATTGATGAGTTTTTTTTTCTTTTAGTTTGTAAAATTATACTTCATACTTTATTTAAAAATCTTGAGGATGATTTTTATTTTTCCGTAATAAATCTCCCCTCCCCAATACCATGCTGCCACATAGCTTTCATGACATGGGATTTCAGGACTTTCCAAGCGCTCTAAAGTGAAAGGTTTTGCCCTTGTTTCTCAAACAAGGGCCAACTTTTCTATTTCTTTTACCTTTTATTTTTCTAATTTAAGTATTGTCTTTATTGTAGATCTACTGTGGCAAGCCCTACCAATAAGGTCGGCGTTGTAGGATTTTTTTGTGTACTATTATTGGTTTTATAACTGTATGTTTTAGAAGAATGAAAGTGAATGGAGCCCTGAATATGGAGCTGAACATTTAATGGATATCTATATGCATGTTGAATGTCTTAAGGTTGTTCTGTAACTTGTTTGGGAATTGTCATGTTTCAGAATGGCACGGCCAATCTTCTGTGGAAACTTCGATTTTGAGGCTCGTGCATCTGATCTGGAGCGTCTCTTTAAGCGTTATGGCAAAGTCGATAGAGTTGATATGAAAAATGGTAACTTCTCGGTCTTGTTTGTATTTCTTTACCTAATGGCTCATTCCAATTGTGGAACTCTTAAGAAAATTCATTATTCTTATTTTTTTGAGGTTAAACAGTCTAGTAACAATTTGTATTAGCTTTTATTTTATTTAGAATTTAGAATTTGTCCCCCCTCGCTATTGTTATACCCTGTTCAGTTTCTTAGACACGTAGTAATTAATTTTTCTTTCGCGATTTGCCAGTTGCCTCCCTGGGCCTTTTTTATACCCTGTTCACTTATCAAACTAAGCTCAGCTTTCCCTTTTCTTTGCGTGTGCATGATTCAACCTATAAAAATGTTACTTTGAAAAAAAATTGTAAGTAACTGTCAAAACTATCAAAAAACGTTTCGGATGTTTTTTTACTCCCAAAGGCAAACTATGTTTGGAAATATTTCGGATAGGTGCCAAATATAACACGACAGCTTCTGTATACATGGACCAATTGCATAGCTGCTTAAAGAGATAACTCAGTCAGCCTGTCCTGTGGCAATTTATTGGCCATCCAACTTCTTTTATCCTGAATTCGAGCTTTAGTAGATACTACATCGCGGAGATTTATAATTTCTGATGGAGATTCAGCAAACACTGAGCAGCCAGATCTTGCCACCTCTTCATTGTGCAGCTGAAAAGTCACTGAATCCTCGGGCCTGCTGTGGACTTTTATTTCCAATGTTGAGTTTGGGGTTCAAATTTAACTTAGAAGTGTTTTTAAAGGTGTAAACCCCCGTACTCAACGATTTCTTTGGCGCAGGACTGTCTTGCCATATTCTTATTCCTGGTTGACGGATGGTCAATTTTATATCCAGCTTGTCGCCTTTCCTCTCCTTCCATAAAGGAGAGCCCGTTGAATCCATTCTGATGGCATTTACGTCCTATAATTGCACGGGACATCGTTGTCTTCCATTTCTTGTGACATTTTTCCGGTCATTAAACTCAGACATGTTTCACGCTATTTAATGCCGACCTCGCAGTGGAGGCACCAGCATACTTGGAGATGCCCCTTATCCTTGACTTACCATGACATTCTCATTTGCCATTTTCCTTGACATCATTTAGTCAATTCCAGAAGATTTGTTGGTAAATATACTTAGCTTTTTGCATTCTGCTGGTGTATGGACTTTTTTTGTTAAGGTTGTTTCTTATATCCTTGACTTCCAAAATGTTTGGCAGGGATATGATACAAGTTCTATGGTGTGGTAGTGAGGTTGTTGTTGAAGTTTACTTGAGTATTGTTTTGCAGTGTCATCTGCTAAATTTATGTTGCTATATATTTTTTTTTTACAGGGTTTGCATTCATCTACATGGATGATGAGAGAGATGCTGGATATGCCATTCGAGCACTAGATAGA
Source organism: Heliosperma pusillum (assembly GCA_022085475.1). Classification (NCBI taxonomy): domain Eukaryota; kingdom Viridiplantae; phylum Streptophyta; class Magnoliopsida; order Caryophyllales; family Caryophyllaceae; genus Heliosperma; species Heliosperma pusillum. The sequence continues at coordinate 167,045 of JAIUZE010001530.1, read as the reverse complement.
ACAGACTTTGGCAGGAAAGGGAGGAGGCTGCGTGTTGAGTGGACGAAGGTTATTCACTGTGATTTTAATTTTTCTTTTATATAAGACGTAGCATTCTGTTCTGTACCTTGTGTTACTCCTTTTTACCACTTTTTTCTTCTCTTCTAACATCTTATTTTTGGCTATAGCATGAACAAGGTGGCCGAAAACCTGTCAGTTCAAGAAGTTCAGCTAAACTAAGGCCTTCAAAGACGCTGTTCGTTATTAATTTCCCATCTCATACTAAAACAAGCGACTTGGAGAGGCACTTTGATCCTTATGGGAAGATTGTGAATGTTCGGATCAGAGGAAATTTTGGATTTGTTCAGTATTACTCTCAGGAGGAAGCCACCAAGGCTTTGGATGCAACACACATGAGGTCAGCTTTTTTTTTTAAGTAGCTTTGGGAAGTTTCGATCAGCACAATTTTATTATTATTATTATTTTTTTAATGGGAGTTACAAGGGTAATTTTTGATGCTGACGGGATTCAAATTCTTGTCATGGGTACCACACTACCACATTAGATGACGTTATCATCTAAGCTAATTGACCTTTGTAGTTTAGTGAACGCTTGAAATGAATTTTGTTCTCTGTGCAGCAAGTTTTTGGATCGGGTCATCACTGTGGAATATTCTTCCCGCGGTGATGATGACAGCAGAAGAAATGGGTATAGCCCTGATAGGAGAGTTCGTGATAGGTCACCTGACAGGCGGAGACGCTCACCAAGCCCTTTTAGGAGAGAGAGGGGAAGTCCTGATTATGGTGCTGGCCCTAGCCCTATTTCCTACAGAAGGGAAAGAGGCAGCCCTGTATATGGGAATGACTCAAGCCGTAGTCCTCGTCGATTTCAAAGGGTTAGCCCAGTTTACAATCATAAACGAAGTCTTACTCCCCGTTGTGATGTAAGAGCTTCTCCTGAGTACCGAGGTCGAGTTAGGAGTAGGAGTCGTAGTCCCCGTGGAGAAGGCAATGGAAATGGCTATGTACGGCAGCCAAGTTTGGTAGACAGCGACAGGGAAGAAGGGGCCATTCTTGATGATGATCCAGAACCTGCCAGTCCAATTCGAAAGCCCAATTCATTGGACAGGCCCATTGGTGTATCTAGAAGCCCTGTGGATAACAGGTATCGAAGGTCAGCCGTTCTCTTCCGAAAACACTTACTTATTATGGATGGGCTCTTATATGTCTGGACAGCATTCACTCATGCTATTATATTTGCTTATGTGTATTTGTATGATGCAGCCGGTCACCTTTGGCGCGGGACAGACCTGTTGGTGATTCTAGAAGCCCTGTGGATAACAGGTATAGACAGTTGGATTCTTATAAATGTCAATTCTTGCTGCTGTTTATGCTTATAATTCCATTCCCGATGAAGCTAGTGACTCAATATTCTCTGTTTTTTTTTTACAACAAATATTCTTTGTTTTTAAATCATAAAGGGATATAGCAAATGTCTCTCCTATTTGGTTGCGCTACCTTTTATTGCAGTGTGCTGCAATTTTCACCATAATTTTCATTATGGATCATTTAGAAACGGTCTCTTCGTGTTGTTAACCCAGGGGTAATGGTAAAGATTGTGTCATGTAGGCTCTTCTTTATCTGCCATTTGCGGAGCCCTTGAGGTATTATTGTAATCTTGTTCTTGCTTGCTATAATGGCTTACAAATTCTCATATGAGGCCGCTTCGCAGTAAGATTATCATGAGGCCAGCCTAGGATTATGATCTGTGGAGAAGTTTTTAGCAGGTTTCAGGGTAATAGAGTGGAGTTCTTTTTCGTATTATATGGACTTTTTTCATTTTATTTTAATGGAACACGGTCTCACCAGTCATTAGAGACCAAATGGTTTACTTATATGTATTTCTGTGCCGCAGCCGGTCGCCTGCTGCTCGGGAAAGATCACAATCCTGATATATCAACGGTGGTTCTGAAGCGTGGCTGCTCTCTGGTGGTACCGATGTATGGTTTCTTCTGCATCCTACATCTGGGAATCTGTCGGAATGTCGTTAGTTTGTAGTCCAGGTCTGTATTTTCATGTATCGTACCATAACTTTAAAATCTTAAACTAGTCTGTTGAATACTTCTATTTCTGGATGAAGCAATATACATTCCCTCTCATGTGTCCTTTCTTCTTGTTACATACTCCTGTTTTAGAGAGATCCAACATCCTAAGTAGTTGCCGCAGGTGTGAAACAGTGTTTGAAAATTAAAATTATTACAAAATATCCCCGATCGTTTTGTATTTGCGAAAGTAAACTGTTACAAACAGTGTCGAGAAAAATAATATTGGAATCCTGGTCGTTGGTAGAAGTATAGTTGACTGAAGAAGCTATTAGCTGGATATTAGCTAATCCATGATGTAGTTATCAGTAGCACCTTTCCAATTAATTTTTATTATTGGGCATCTGTGGTCTTGGTAAGCCGGTTTCAGGTTGGGTCGACTCACTTCAGGTAAATTCTGTATTCTGCGTTGAGTTGATTGTCGTATCGATTATGTTGTTATCGGGTCATTTCGAGTTACTTGAAAACCAAGTTATAGTCACCTACTACCAACTGGGTTACCCCATCTAATTCTAGTTTGCATTCACTCACATTTTGTCAGTAATAATTGATTATGTGAACCACACAGGAAGCCAAGTACGTGGTGCCATCCTTCAATAACAAGTAGTTTCAGGCTTTCAGCCAATAATGGGATTGACTTGTAACCGAAGGGAGACACAAACACTACCAAACTTGTGAATATAAGACGTTTCAAGATTGTTCCATTCTAACAACACAAATACATATTTTCTTCATCTAATAATAATCATAGACTGTATACCTAATTCTAACACCTAAACAAACGTCAGTGTCCAACTGTAGGAAGCGACGTCTTAGTCCAAAGTACGATTTGGGTTAACGATAAATATGAAGGACCAATATTTGAAAACGCTGTCAAAAGAACCCTTTTGAAAATGCATAAAAAGAACTCTCTGACTAACGATAAATATGAAGGACTGATATTGTAGTAGTTGGTAAACTCACGAGTCACGACCTGTATTTGAATCCCGCCAGCGTAAAAAAGAACCCTTTTGAAAATGCATAAAAAGAATTCCGTTACTAACGATATATATATGAAGGACCGATATTGTAGTATGCAGATGCCAACTAGCTTAGTTGGTAAACTCACGAGTCATGACCTGTATTTGAATCCCGCCAGCGTCAATTCTCTTTGCACCAAAATAAAATAAAATATTGTAGTATAGTCACAGTTTATTTCTCATATATGATAAGGCCGCAAAACATGAGGTACTGTATATCTAGATAGGGTAAAGAATGGAGAAACAATAATATGAAATATATATAATTCACATCCACACAAAAAACACAAACATATTTGGGGGAATATGTCGTATGTATAACGGCCTCCTTAATCCAAAAGTTCCCATGGGAACATGAGTTTTTCCGGCTTTTGAGAAGCTGATTCCAGTGATCTTGTAGGAGATAGAGCGATGAGTGGAGGTGCAGAATCGAACATCTCCCATTGTGTAGTCACCACTGTCGTCTCTGGTGTCGCTTCCCTTGTCTGTTGTTGTTGTGGCCGTAATGGCGAGTGGCCTACAGGCGGTCTTTGCTGTTGTTTCGGGGGTAAAGGTGGTTTACCCCCATTTGCAGCTTTTTGGTGATTCATATTAACTTCATTTGCTGCTGGCATCGAGTTCTTGGCCTTCAGCACGTCTAGAGTTTCGACATACTTTTGAACTCGACTCACCTGCATAACTAATTTGTTAACAGCCGCAACACAAAAGAATGTCGGAATTATCATAACTGGAGTTTACAGAAATAAGAAACTACCTGCATCTTTCTCTGTAATTTGACATCTCCATCTGCCGGAATACCATCTAATTTGACGAGTTCATTCATTAAAAGTTCGATTGCATTTACTATTACCTTTTCCGGTACTCTCCCCCCTTTTGAGATCACTGATTCAAGAGCTGATACCTGCCATATTACCATTTCCAACAACATTTATATACACATTTAATTTGCAATCAATCTTTCCATACCCATTTGATTGGAAGAAGAACAATCATTCCATAACAATACAAAAACAACATCGACTTCGATTTCAGGGCATATAATGGCTAAATTCAAGACAATTTTTTTGTTGACAGCAAATTCAAGACAATTAACTTTACTGGTTTCTATGCTTTAGAGTTTCATACAATTTCTTGATTATCTTACTTATGTTGCAATTTCCAAAGGAGTAACAGAACAGTCACAGACGTAGTCATTGTTCTATACTTCTATGCAAGCTGTTTGTGAAGTACACGATGAGTGCGATTACAAGCTCATTTTTATCCTGCGTCTCTAAATGCAATCTCGAGAGTTTATGTACTTCCGACTTGGATGCCTTTTAGGTACTACAGTAATCTTTTTCCTTTAATTATACTTCACTTCATAAACTCAAATTCCCTTATTCACATATGACAAAAACCTATACCTTCCAATATTTCTAGACTCGGTAAAGTTACTCGACCAAAATGACCCGATCCAGACTAAACCGTGTCTCAACAGACAAACCAAATAAGAGTATGATCTAAAACAAGTATTTAACCGACTATTAAACAATTTCACTGCCTAAAATTATCTCACCCCTAAACAACAAAATACACCCAAAAACGAGTTCTCCCGGACTGATCCAATTATCTGACCTGAATGACCCGTTTACTAAGTTGAAAGACTCAGTATTTCGCTACAAGGGAGAGAACAAGTAGGTACCTGACCGGCGAGTTTGTCGACAACCAAGCTGATCTCAGAGACAGCCTTAGCAGCTTTCTCCATCTTAGCATTCCTCCTTACTTCATAATACCTTTTTTCTTGACTAATTGGATCTTCCTCCAACACCAACTTTGATTTATCCTTTACTCCAACAATATCCAAAAACTGCTTTGAATCCCTCTCTTTTTTCTTATAATACACCTTCTGATCTTCATGGTGTAAACCTGTTGGCCCAGTTAACATTTTCTTCAACTCGCCTGCATTTTTTCAAAGTCAAGTCAACCATAAGTCCATAATAATCGAAGTTACCCGAAAAACAGAAGTATCCGACATGGGTGTGTGTCCAACTGTTACACGCTTAGACTTGTCTACGTTAGGAAAAATCCAACTGTTTCTAGCTTAAAATACCTCATGTCCATGCAAACCGAGTATGTAATAATTTTTTACAAATTTCCCCTTTTTAAAACTTTTCACAAATTCAACTCGAACATTTTCCAATCTACCCATCTACAATAATCTACAATAAACGGGTAGCAATTCCAAATTTAATAGACTAGCAATTTTTAAAAATCCCCTATATATTAAAACACAAACATATAAAGCCCCCACATTAATCCACGTCATCACCAAATTTTTTTTATTTCTTCAATACATACATGGCGAATAAAAGTAGTGGTGGATCCCGCTTTTTTTTCTCCATTACTTTTCTTTATAATTTAGACTTTAGAGTGTGTTTTCATGTGTATCTATGTTTTTTTTACTATTTATTTTGGCTATATTTTTTATTTTGGCCTCTTCATAAATTTCATTTGTCTTATATAACTCATTTGGAGTAATTAAAGACATGGTCAAATAAACCTGAACTTGAAAATATTTGGAGACTTTTAATAAGACGCCAACAAAAACATTAAGTGTCGTTGACATTTTTCCCACTTTCTCAACTTTACCCTTGACTTTATAAATCTTATTCCCTTCGCCTAAGTCATTTTTTAAAACTTTATCTCAAATATTGTAATAAAATATACACAAATAATTGAAACGACGGGAATACTTTTTTTTCTCAATTTTTTTTTACTATTTTTAACGAAAGTCACAAGAGATTTAACAAAAAAACATTGAAGAGATTAAAAATTAATAACAAAAAAAATGAATTTTTAACAAATTAATCTATCAACGAGGATAATTCAAACATCTATATTAAAATTTACTATAGAAAACACTAAAACTTGAACCAGACATGGAAAATTTTCTAATACCACTATACCAGACTTGGACGTAAATATCTCATGCCTGAACATTGGCCAAGATGCGGGAGATCTACGTCTAAGGGCAAATCATTTTTTTCAAAAAAAAAATGTTTTTTTGGATTTGTTTGAATTATCGTCATTAATACATGAATTTGTTTAGTGGTCGTGAAATTATATTGAGTACAACTTGGTAGGAGCTTATAATTTAGTCTTAGAAAAATAAAGGTTTTGGATTGTTAGGCTACTTGAAAAAGGGTTGGTTTTGTGTAAAATCATTTTACACTGAATTAGTGTTTGAAAATCAATTAAAGACAAATATCCCCTTTTGAAAACTTGGGTAGTATACAAATAAACTTTGAATAGACGGTATCTCACTAAGTTATTGAGACACCATTTTGTCATAGCACTTGATATAATTTCCGTACCATTTCTAATATTTGTGACTCACAATGTCTCTATTGTGTGACACGTGTTTTCATATCAGTTGTAAATGTTTTAACATATATTGTAACCATTTTTAATTATTGTAACCAGTTTTAATTAGTATCCAATTTTATAGTATACGTACACCTTTTATTATTTTTTGTACAATTTTTCTATCAGTTTATAATTAGTCTTTCAATAAGTAAAATTGTAAGGTCGTTTTACACTAATTTAGTGTAAAAGCGTCTTACACAAGAATTATTGTTTGTAAAATATATTTGGCTAATTCCATAAATTCCACTCAATTATATCATATATGTTTCGTTAATAATATCTTAACTATTTTTCATACAAACATCCCCGTGCAATTTTGCACGGAGTTAAAACTAGTTTATAATCTAATCTCAAATATCGAATTCTTAACTCCCACACCACTAACAATCACATATCACATTCACATATTAGTCAAGTTAACCATAATTATCAAAAGTTACTCACGGAAATAAAAGTATCCGACACAGGTGCATATTCAAGAGTTACGCACTTAACTCGGCTACTTTAGGAAAAATCCTTATGTTTTTAGCTTAAATACCTCATGTATTTGTACAAATTTTCGTTTTTTTTCAAAAACACTTCTTACAAATTCACATGAACATTTTCCAATCTACCCATCCACTATAACAACCATTCTCATATCTCACATACATTTCCCATTTTAGCATTATTTTATTGACCACAAATTTATGACGCGTTACAAATGAGAATTTACCTTACAATAAACCGTAAGCAATTAACCATTTTAATAGACATCAAATATTTTTAGATTTATGTTCTAATCTCAAATTTCCAATCTTAACTCTCTCACTAATAATAATTTAAAATGTCGACGTAACATAATTTTTTTAAAAAAAAACATACTTCGTAGCAATCTTTATAACTCACAAAAAAACATAATTTAGTAGAATATCAAAAATAAAAACATACCAAACGTAGCCTGGGAATTAATATGAATTTCATGGTAAATTAACCCGTATTTAACCCGAACCCGAATTGTCGGTGGTAACTTAATAGGTTGATCTGCATCTATTCTCTTCTGTACCAACATTCCACTTGGTCGTTTCTCCCAATTCTCCGGCCTTTCTTCGCCGCCGCCGTTAACTTTACTGGTCTCATTCATTGACATCACATTTAACTTATTCCTCATACTCATCATTTTTCTCCACACAAAAATAAAAATGCTTATTAAGTTATTTTTACACTAAAAAACAGAATTTTTGTACTTTTTTTTAACACCAAAAATGTAAGCAAAGAATAAAAGAAGAACAAACAAAATGGGCTAAATTTATTCACCTTTTTTTTTTACAAAAAAATGAATATATATAGTGTACAACTTTTATAATATGATATGATTTTCACATGTGCAACTTTATTGTAGTAAAAATTATAATTTGTATAGAATATTAGAATTATTAGTAAGAGATGGAATAATTGAATGATTAATTGGTGTATATATTATATTAAAATGTGAGTAAATAAATGAGAAAATGCGAAGAAATGAAGACAGATAAGAGAGAGGAACGAAGGTTCATGTAAGTAGAATAAGTAGAAAGAAAGATAGAGATTATATTATAAATATAATTGGAATATAATGGACCGACAGCTTATGGTCAGATGTCCATAGTAATATAATAATATGAGATTATGAGCAATGTAAATATAAATATAAATATTACTCCCTCCGTCCAGGTCATTTGTTTACCTTTTATTTTGACACAATTATTAAGAAAATGGTAGGGGACCTCTTGTGGATATGTTTGGTGAATGACATGTGGACAAAAGTCCCATTAGGTGATCAAATTACTCATAGGTTATCATCCAAATATAGAAAGGTAAACAAATGAATGAGACACCCTAAAATGGAAATGGTAAACAAATGACCGGGACGGAGGGAGTATTTGTTTTGACTTTTGTTAAATCTCCGTAATACATGCAGACAATACAGTATATATAGTGCATTATACTTTACTCCGTATCGTTCAAGGTACGTAGAAACAAGGACTTATTACTAGCCAAGTAGGTAAGTAGTGGCCGAGACAAGCCAGGTTTGCGGTCGTAGGTGTTCTCGCTGAATAATGAAAAATTAAAGATTTATTGAAAATTATACTTGCTCTACTAGGTTAATAGTTTTACTCTTGTTAAAAAAATTCATTTTGTCTAACGTTAAATTTTGACTCTGTCACTTCTCCGGCCAAGCTTATGGTTGAAGGTTTTAAAAATCTCTACATAGAGATTGCCAAGGTGTATTTTATTGGAGAATTCTAATTGTATTTTCGTATAAAAGGTAAGAAAGTAGGATTTCTAAGTTGTAATACTTGAATTTTTGGTGCATCTATCTAAGTTTTATGATGTGCTTTTGGAAATAAATGTATCTCTTAAAGGTAATTTGTATTCTTTTCACAATTGAGATCCGAAAATGTACATTGTTCAATGTATAGTAAATGCTCGTTTTTTATTAGTTTAGAAGCTTGAATTAATATTGTGATTGTCGAAATAATCTAAAAATTTGCCATTCCATAACATAAACTACTTATTATTTCCTCTTAATAAGCTTGTTGATAGCATAAGATAAATTAATAAACGGGTTATTTGAATCGGATCTTAATTACATCGTTTCAAGAGCGATAAATCATACACAAAATTGGATGTTTTATTTCAAAATTGTTTCAACTTTTAATCTATCAACATGAGATCATATTGAGGTTGATTTATACTCCACGGTAGGAGTTGATCAGTGGATGTGGATAGTTGAACTTACGAAGTATTGAATTATTTTAAATGAGACAATTAACAAGTGGGTACATAACGGTGGGCGGTTGTTGGGGCTTATTTCATATATATATATTCATGTATATATACTATTTATATTGATAGAGGCATAGAGAGCGATGCACACTACAAACACGACAAAATCCAGTTTTAGTAGGTACAATTACCACTATTCTGTCTACTCATCAATTTGTGTTACGTAAAAGATAGGTTAAGTACTCCATTAGGGAATAGGGGTCATTACGAACCGAGCCAAGCACGAGCTTCGTCATGCTCGACTTATGCTCATCATGAACCAAAATTCAAGTTAGGGGTCATTACAAACCGAGCCAAGCACGAGCTTGGTCATGTTCAACTTGTACTCATGAATCAAAAGTCGAGCCTGAGTCGATCTTGAGCTGATTTGAGTTTGAAAAGGTGTACTCACTATCACTTTTTTGAGTTTAATGCGAGATCGAGCCAAAATCGAACCAACATAGGATAATTGTTACTCTCTTCGCCCCGGCCGGTCATTTGACGTCATATTCCTTTTTTTAATTTGAGTGTCTCATTCATTTGTTGTCGTGTCATTTCTATATTAGGTAGGCTTTGTAAGAGTAATTTGAGTCTCTATGACACTATTGTCCACTTGTCATATCCAGTAAGTACAACCTAGGTAGCAAAGACACTTCTCCTAACCAGTCGTCCCGTGTCGGACACACGGACACTTATAAACAAGGAATGTGAAATTGAGAGACTAGAAGAGGTTGATTAGAAGATGAGTTTGGGTTGGAAAATTGATTAGAAGATGAGTTTGGGTGGAAAATGAGAATAAGTTATAGTTAAAGTCAAGTTTTACACTCAATTATTTATATTTAATATCAAATACTAATACAAAAACAAAATTGTATGTTATTTATAACTATAAAATATATATTATTTTATTAAATTTAAATGTCGTGTCCCGTGACCTAAATTTCACGAGATGTCGTATCACATGTCCGTGTCGTGTCCGTGTCCGTGTCCGTTTTGGTGCTACCTAGAGTACAACTACATATGGTCTCCTACTCTTTCTTGGGTCTTTGTGACAAAATGAAAGGACAACAAATAAGCGAGACGGAGGGAGTAAATGCTTATTGTTTTTTTTTTTCGATATTTTTAATAATAAGGCTCAAATGTTATATATAAAAATATTTGAAAATTTGGCAAACCAATGGGCATTTGATATGTGTGATACGAAGATATATTCATGATAAAATATGAGCAAATCTTATCTAATCATACAATTATAAAAGTTCACGCCGCTCACGAGTTTTTCGAGCCGAGCCAACGTTAGCTTGGTTTGAGTCGTTAAGCTCAGCCGGGCTTGAGTTACTCGCGAGCTGTCTCGTCTCATTATCACCACTATACCTTATATTTTCCCTAACTCAAATAAAAACTTCTTGATTTTTCGGTGTATTGATGCCAACGATATTTAAAACCAAATTATGAGCACCATCTCTCATTATAACTTTAGCTAAAAAATATGTGTAAGTTATATTATTTTGTTTATAAATGTAAGTTGAACATGAACATTATTCAACGTGCAAGTGAATTGTCTTAATATGAATAATATATACTCCTATATGCTTAATGTAAGTTGTTTAAAATAGAAAAGAATAATTTTGGTCCTAGTAACAGAGACCATATTATAATAATTTTGTCCTTAGATACAGTAGTTCATACGAGTATTATGCAACCAGTTATAGTACAATTATAGGTGATAAGTTTGAACCAAAGACCTACTCCGTATGAGATAGAACAAACATCTACCATTGCACCACTAACAATTTGCTGTTATTATGCACTATAGTTGTTATTTTTGTTTAGTAGGATTCATTTGAATCCTATAAAACGCCCCTGGTTATCATGCACCCTACAAAAAGACCGTATGTGAGATGTGATATTAAAACTCGTTACATTCACCCTACATAAGGAAGGGTATGTGAGGCGGTCGTAATAAAACTTGGTACCTCAAATGACGCTTAGTATTGTTGTCCTATTTTTTTTTTTATTTTTTTTTTAAAGTACACATTTGAAAAAGGTGTTTCAAAGGTGATGTATCTTCCAGCAGAAGTGTCGGTACAAGATTTAGGGGAGTGTGGAATGAGCGCATAATCAAATTGTCTAATCGCTTACACATCCATAACATAAATATTAACCTTAAAATCAAAACTCTATTAATCCCTTTTGAAACGGGTAAATGATACTATACCTCCAATTGTATAATAAGCCTTGTACAACCGTTATATATTTATCCGAGCTTATGTCTAATTTTTGAGAGTTTTTTTTTTAAAAAAAATTATATTTAAGTGTGTGAGTTCATAAACTCTGCTATAATATAACTTAACTTCTTTAAAAAAAACTCGAAAACTTTAGTACAGAGCTTGAATTCTAAACTATCAGTTATTTTATAATTAGTTGTGTAGTCTATTAATTGTTTTTCATAAAATGGTGGGAGGTCGATTATTAGTTAGTTTAAGCTAAGTTTGATTATGATTTACCAACTATCATGAAAATAAACGAAAATGAAAGCTTATTATTAATACCCACAACTAGCCAATTCATACTCGTAAAATCGTAATAATCTTCTAATAAACTTATAAGCCACACTATTTTTTTTCTCTCTTGCATCTAATTCTATAATTATTTATAGTACTATAGTAGTGTATAGAAGATATACTAAGTAGTGTAGTACATCGCTTATTTAAGTACAGAACATTCAAATTTATAGTTTGTTAGAAATATATACTCCGTATATTTTATTAAAGGGTAAATAAATTTATAATTGAAATACATTCAAATTTATTTTGATAGTTTGTTCATTGTTTATATTTATTAGAAATAATTGATTAATGGGTAAATAATGATCGAAATAGAGGATATATTTATCCTTGAACATCAATAGGGTGACTGTCGTTTCATTGTATTAGCGCATACTATAACAACTTTTCTCATATAATTATTATGTTTAAAAAACAATACTATAACAACTTTTCTCATATAATTATTATGTTTAAAAAACAAAGAAGTTCGATGAAGCGAAAAGGTAATTATATATTATTTGTATTCCGTTATTATTTAGTTTGATAATCCAATTTGAGATTGCTCGTGAGTCCGTGACAAACTGTTGGAAGAAGATTAAAGTACATGAAAATCATTAATCATGTTATTATTATGATGGAGTAATTGATAAAAGTGGATTATACGAGTACTTGATTAAAGGTTATTTGTGGAAGTACCTTTTACCAGACAAAATATAGTCTATAACATCTTTCTGTTGCAACTTGAAATGTTGACCATATGTCCATATTCTTACTTTGGTGTGGAATTATTTTAAAAAACTAATGCTTAGAAAGAAAAAAATGTTAAATTGAGTTGGATTAATAAATACGGAGTATTTATTTATTTGACTCGGTTGACTTTATTATATTTAACAAGAAAATTTATCTTAACAATATTAAGTGCATTTCATTGTCACCATTCTTTGTTCAAACCTTTCTTTGTTCGAACCTTTGGAATCTTGGATTACCAATAGTAAGATAATATGGTCGTTAGTTTTTACCAAGGACGGAGTATTGGAGTAAAGTTTCTCTCTATTTTGTAAAAAAGAAATGGAGATCTATTACTTCTCAACGGTTCAGATTAATTCTGAACCTGATTGAATAATTGTGAATTTACTTGAGCACTACGAAAGTCTAATGAATAGGATTAAAATATATAGTATAATAATTGTTGTGAGAAGATATGACCACAAAAGAATTAAATGGAAAGGATCATCTTCTGTATTGAAGTATGAAGTATGGAACTTGTTACCACTTATCAAGTACAAAGAATTAATCAACTCAATCAACGCATCTATGACGACTCTCTTCTACATTAATGCAAACTTAAGTATGAAATTGTGATTTGTAAGCCGAAGAACACGTACAATAAAGAGGATTGACCTTTCTCTTAACACCCTTTTTCCTCTAAAAAGATGTCCTCTCTATTGTGAGAGTTTTATTGTACATTCTCTTCGTAAGAGGAAAATAGCTTTTTCCTCTAATTTTAGAAGAAAATTTTGGCCCTTGTGCCAACTTACTAGTCAATATCTACCATGTAGATATATTTTTTATTTAATTTTATAAAAATTGGAAAAACTAATTAAAATAACAAAAATAACTTATAAGAGAATCATTGTTTCGTGGGTAGGAGAGTGATAAAGGGGTAAGGAAGTAAAGGGTTTTGGGGGTAAGAGAGGGGTAAAGATAATCATTGTTTTGGTAGATATTGACTAGTAAGACTCGAACAATTATTCTTCAATATCCACCCGTCTGGTGGTTTTGTGGGTAGGGGAGGGGATTTCGAGTCTTACGGAGTGGCCGGACGGGTTAAATATGGTGTTTTTCTAGTCACAATAGGACGGTTGACGGGTAAGGAGGGGCGGTAAGGTGGCTCTGGCGGCGGTGGGTCAGTGTCGGCACTCCTGGTGCTGGAGGTGGATAGTGTTAGCGGTGGAAGTGGACAATGGCAGTGTTATGAGTGGTGTTTGTGGGTGGTGGTTGGGTACATAGTTGATGGGTGAGTATTAAGAGCATTCCCTTTCTTATGTTAACACACCATTAAAATATGGGTAATCCTTCTCTTTTTCCCTCATTTTCCTTTCTTATTTTTATTCTCTTTCTTTTTGCTGAACCAAACGCCCCCTAATTCCTTTTTTATTGGTATAATGTTTATAATTTGGAATTTGAGGTGTTTTCTACTTTAATAAATCAAATATTAATATTATTGACATTTCTCGATATATATATATCATGTTAAAAAAACATAAAAGAAAATTATCAAATGTGATTTCACATCTTTCTACTAATGTTTAATCTATTTTGATTTTAAAATAATTGTCATTATGAAGAAATGGTTATCAATATTATATTATACAACAACTCTCTTATAAGACGGTTATATATAATTTGGAATCATCAAAGTAAAATAATAATCATAAAAAGCAGTTACGGGTCATTTATAAAGCTATGGACCATTATGCTCCACCATCCACAAGACCACAAGAATGAGTTAATGGGCTCATACATGTGGGCTACCAGTTGGACCCCATTCTGCGCCAAATTACACCAACCATTTGTGCTCTGCCCTGTCTATAAGTCAATGCTATATTTTCAGCCATAAAATATGAAGTCAAAGTTGTATTTTCTTTGAATTCAAGAATTTTTAATGTGAGTGAATCCCGAAAAGATCTTATAACCGAGGCGAAGACGGGTCCAAAAGCGATGACGATCCCGTCCAATGAAAAGCGAAATTGGGCTACTGTTTGGTGGGTCTGATAAGCGACGACGTTTTCGCTCGATGAAACAAGGTTCGAAAAAGAATGACGTTCCTAATCGATCGACTGAAAAAGAGAGGAATGCAACGGCTTTATATACCAAAGAACTAGTTTATCCATTGTCAATTGGTTTTTGGATGAAACCTTCTTAGACTCGTAAAGTGGACACTCTCTCCTCCTCGGTAAACACGCCTAGACCCATATGTGAATCGAATTAGTTTTGTTTATAATCAGATAAAGTAGTACGGAGTATAATTTAATGTAACCGTGTAGTATAAAATTATACATCTTATGTTTGACTTCGTCTGTCTCTTGCTCAATGCATATTACACATCTTCTTTGGACGAACTAGCTCATATATTGTGGGGCAATACTCATGATCGTGATTCAGAATTCACCAGCTTTAAAATTGCCCTCGTAACTAACTCTCTTTACACATTAAAAGTGTAAATTGAATTGCAAATTTTGTGTGTACATAAGCCTAAAGCAAGTAGCCTAGCTAGTAGGTCAAAGTCCTTGTTAAGTCATTATATCTTCCTTAGGTCACAACTCACAATCCTAAGCCAACCATCTTTGTTTCTTTCTAAAAGATATTGGATTTGACAAATACTTCGTATATGGAAAGCTACTAGTAATACACAGCTTGCTCAGGTAGCTGGCTTATAGCAACCACAATAACAAGTCTAATAATTTAAAGGTGGCATTTCATAATAATACAGACTCTTATAGTCTTATATCTCTTTATCACAAAGTTAGATAGATACACCAAATGAGATGTTATGCACAAGCTTTGACATATTACATCCCTTTCAGCTCCATTCTATTAGCTTTGTTCCTTCTAGAGTTACTCGGACACGATATTAAATCGCGCTTGGCGACAAGATATTGGAATCTACTGTCGCCGCCTGATCCCGGTCATTATCCATAAATACTGCTTATCCTATGTTACCCTTTTTGTTCCAGTATTGTACAGTGTCGTGCAAGCAATAATCCGAATTGAATGCTCTTAATAACTAGTTATTCTTAGATGGAACGACTACGATTACATAGCAGTAACTCCCAACTTGACATGGATTATAGAATTATATATCGACATATACTTAATATCTTCGAATAGCAGTCGTAGTAATGGACTAATTGATGCTAGAGCATTATCAAGTCGGTCTAATCGAGCATGGCAAACATCCATTGGTTGCGAAAGAGAGGAATGCTGGCATGCTGCTATAGCATACCTGGCCCTTTTTTTTTCCTGAGAACAGGATTCTTGGCAGTTCATAGAGCTGAAATTTGAAATGTATTGTAAAGACAAGGGGAAAGAACATTGCGCGGTGCATATTTATATTGTATTTTACGGTTATTAGACCACACATCACCCATCGTTGAGGTAGTTACTGCATTTACTGAAATCATCAATGGTTGTATGTTGATTTACCCTTAGTTCTAGCTAAGACTTAAACCCTCTATCGCAAAAGACTTACTTCGACCATGCTACAATCTACGAAGTTGCAGGCTTGCAGCTGATGCCAACTAGCGTAGTTGGTATAGTCAAGAGAGGTGGTGCTCATGAACTGGGTTCAAATTCCGTCAGAATCAAAATCGTCCTTCTGGCTTCCTTAAGACAAAAAAAACAATCTAAAGTTGCATTTAGCTTAATATAAGAGTTGCAAGCATCAAAATTTCCTTTGTGGCTCCCTTTACTTTTAGAAAAAAAAATCTATATACCTACAAGAAGAGAAATTGTATCTATATTTAGGAAAGATCTCTACCTCGATGATACCATTGGGTTACTTGTCTAAGTTGTGATGAAGCATCGGTTAAAGGAAATCCTCTTGAGCCTGCAGTTACCGAGAGAGGCCGAAAAGGAAAAATATGTACTCTTGCAAAGCCAGGGAGTAACGGGATTTCAAATTTACGCAAGACAGAAAAGAAGTACTAACTCGGATTTTAATGATGATAAATTTACGGGATTTCAGAGGTACTTTCAATTTGGTCCTCTCAGTTTCATTCGTTCCTGGTTATGCTCGCAACTTTTTCATTTTATTAATGGTCTAAGACTCTAAGGTTTAAAGCAAATTTAACGACATTTTTCAGAATAATTAGGTGCGAAAATAAGCATTAAACTAAACAAAAAAAATCCACCAACGTTATCATTTATCACCCGTCCAAGCCATATTTGAACAAGGAAAGCAGAATGCCAAGAAACTCACAGTGATGAGGCCAGATGCAAAATTGTATGTTCCAATCAAACGGGATATGAACGGTGATCTTTGCTAGCTCAACTCCGAGGACATTTTTTTTTTAGCGCAGCCCACTTGGCTTTCAGTGGGGAAATGTAAATTCATCCGCTAAGCCCGAAAGTGAAAGCTGTACAGCAAAAGCTTGTCCTATCGATTAATCTTTGCTTAACGACTGATTCAAGTCCAACCCTCAACTGCTACACATTTTGCTCAACATTGGCCGACACTGGCAAGGGAAGGGGTAAAATCATGTACTCTAAACCTACGGCACGATTGTTACTACTCGGTAATTGAGTAGCAATCTCACATCTTCGGTAACTAGTACCACAGAAAGTGTAGCCAAAATTACACAAAAGTCTACAACAGCAATACGAAAAAAGACAGTTATTTCCGAGAACTTAAAATGATATTTGCTGCTATCGCACAATGAAGTCCTAACATAGGCCGTATGCCCGTATACATCATACACATATTGAAGGATCGGTATACGCAGCGGAAATAATAATTTATACGATTCTTTAATAGACCTATTGCATTCAAACTGATGTAAATAAAAGGGATTAATTACATACCTGAAATTAAGACGGATTAACAATTAACTCCGAAAGTACGAAGTCTCTAGTGTATCCACACCGGGTACGAATTACACTCTCAACCTTTGAGACGACTCGGAAATATGAGAACCGAGAAAATCATTTTTCTCTCTCTTCAATATTTTGGATCGAAAACTAACTCAATGAATTGTGTTCTTTTCCAATTAACAACTCCAAGTATTTATAGGGAAGAATAAAATAAACTCCTTATTTTATTTCCTTATTTTAATACTATGAAATACTTTCTCCTTTTATTATTATATCTTTTGTGTTAGCAATTAATACAATAATATGTCATCTAGATACTTTAATTATTATCATATAATAATATAAAGTCATCTTAAGTGTAAACGTTAACCCGTAAGTGTGTGACCATCTAGGTTCAACATTAAGGCAGTAGTAATTAACGTTACCGATCCGATTGGGTCTGGGGCATAATTCCAACAATCTCCCACTTGACCCAGAGTCAATCGTCTTAATTACTAATCGAGGTTGGCGTCTAACAACACTCCTCAACGACTGGATAATGTGAATATCAACATCCGATGAACACGAACCTGGTTAAGGGTAATGTATGATTTCCTTCCATCTTTCCAACTCCGGATCATCCTAGGGTATGGTTAAAAACTGTCAAACCCTGTTAGATAACCACTATGTTCCATGTCAATCACTATGGTTGGCGAATCGACTTCAAGAAACTCATTTCTTGAACGGAAAATTCACATGGTACCCTTGAGGTTTCCCATTTTGCACGAAATACCCAAAATTTTGATCTAGAAAACTTTAAGAGGTCATAACTCGTGTTTACGAGATCAGAAAGTGACGATTTTTTTTTTCAAATCGATTGTCTTTCCAAGTACTACGATTTGAAAAAAAAAAATTGTCGAGTTCGGAATTCGTAACCAAGAGATATGCTCGCTCAAAGTTTGTT
The DNA here is from genome assembly GCA_022085475.1 of Heliosperma pusillum. Classification (NCBI taxonomy): domain Eukaryota; kingdom Viridiplantae; phylum Streptophyta; class Magnoliopsida; order Caryophyllales; family Caryophyllaceae; genus Heliosperma; species Heliosperma pusillum. Next base: position 148,670 of record JAIUZE010001530.1, on the reverse strand, counting down.
CGGTCAAAAAAACTTTGACATGCAATAACTCCTAGCTACGGGATCCAAATATAATAATTTTTTTTTTCAAACCGTAGTTCTCGGAAAGATGATCGATTTGAAAAAAAAATCGTCACTTTATGATCTCGTAAACACGAGTTATGACCTCTTAAAGTTTTCTAAATCAAAATTTTGGGTATTTCGTGCAAAATGGCAAACCTCGGGGGTACCATGTGAATTTTCCGTTTCTTGAAACATTCATTTGCCTTGGCCAAGGTCTTGATACAACCAATAAGATTTATGACAACATAGAGTTCAAACTCGTTACCTCGAGTTGATGGATTCCATCCGACTCACCACTAACTTCATAGGTACTCAATTAAACCCAATAACCGTTCAACTAGTATTTTTATACACTAGTTGTCAGGCATCAAAGTATAACAAGTATTCTATTAATTACAATGGTGAACTCAGGTCAAAGGAAAAGAATTACATTCACTCCTTATGAGAATTTCCACATTGACAGTTAATAGGTAAAACAACCACTGGGAAACCTCCTTTCGGTCAGTTCAATGATCATATCTCCATATATATGGTCACTTATACATACAACGTAATGAATGAGATCCATTATATTCATCCAATGAATAAAGTTGTACATATATTAGTCCATCTGGATCATCAAAGCCCCTTTTGATAACCCTTGGACCAAGAACTTCTTTTGATCAAACCCTCTAATGCTTGACTCTCATTATTATAATCTCCATTATAATGTCAAGCATACAGTTAAATCAGGGACTTATCACATATGGTTCTCAAACACAATATGATAAAAAAAAACAATGCCATTTTATTAATATCAAGTAATAATAAATAAATAAATAAATATGAAAATGTGTTCAAAATATGTTACATAACGATTGGGTCTAGAGCATAATTTCAAAAATCATCTCCCACTTGACCTAGAGCCAATCACTCATGAACTTTAATCCAATACTCCACTTATGCTTGTCAAAATCTTTTGATCCAAGCGCCTTCGTGAAGGGATCTGCGGGATTTTGTTTTCCTTCTACCTTTTGTACTTGAACATCTCCACGTTCAATAATTTCTCTAATCAGATGAAACTTTCGCAGAACATGCTTAGATCGCTGGTGTGACCTTGGCTCTTTAGCCTGTGCAATAGCCCCGGTATTGTCACACATTAAAGGAACAACTTCCTTCACTGAAGGAACTACACCAAGTTCAGTTAAGAACTTTTTAATCCAAACGGCTTCCTTAGCAGCATCACATGCAGCTATATACTCTGCTTCAGTTACCGAATCTGCAACTGTGGCTTGCTTGGAACTCTTCCAACTCACTGCTCCACCATTCAAAATGAAAACAAAACCAGAGGTAGACTTGTTATCATCCTTGTCTGATGCAAAACTAGCATCAGTATAACCCAAACAATTAAGTTCATTGTCTCCATAAATGAGGAATTGGTCCTTAGTCCTTCTCAAGTACTTAAGGATGAATTTTACCACTTTCCAATGTTCCTCGCCTGGATTTCCTTGGTACCTACTCGCTACTCCTAGCGCTTAAGCAACATCAGGCCTTGTACATGTTATGGTATACATGAGAGCTCCCACTGCACTTGCATATGGGACTTTACTCATGCGTTCCCTCTCTTCTAGAGTCTTAGGACAATCCTTTCTCGATAGAGAAATTCCAGAGCCTATTGGTAAATAGCTCTTTTTGGAATTTTCCATGTGATACCTCTTTAAAATTGTATCAATGTACATAGACTGGGAGAGTCCAAGCAACTTCCTTGATCTATCTCTATAGATCTTTATTCCAAGAATATAAGTTGTTTCTCCCAAATCTTTCATAGAGAACTGTTTAGATAGCCAAGCCTTTGTCTCTTGCATGGTTGGTACATCATTTCCCATTAGTAAAATGTCATCAACATATAATACTAAGAAAATGATAATGCTCCCACTAACTTCTTGTACACACATGGCTCCTCCTCACATCGCACAAAATTGAACTTTTCAATTGTCGTGTGAAAACGGATATTCCAACTAAGAGAAGCTTGCTTTAATCCATAAATAGATCGTTGAAGCTTACATACTTTATCATTAGAAGATGGCAATGTGAAACCTTTAGGTTGAGTCATATAGATTTTTCCTTTAACTCCCCATTGAGGAAAGCTGTTTTCACATCCATTTGCCATATCTCATAATCATAGTATGCAGCTATAGCAAGCAGAATCCGAATAGATTTGAGCATTGCCACATGGGAGAACGTTTCTTCATAATCAATGTCTTCCTTTTGATTATACCCCTTGGCAACAAGACAGGCTTTATAGGTCTCAACCTTACCGTCTGCTCCAATCTTTTTCTTAAACACCCATTTGCATCCAATGGGTTTTAAGTTTTTAGAGTTATCAACCAAAGTCCACACTTTGTTGATTTTCATAGACTCCATCTCGGATTCTATAGCCTTTAGCCATTTCTCATGGTCTGGACTTGCCATAGCCTCTTTGAAGCATCTAGGATCATCATCAATGTGAGTTATATCATCAATATGATTAGCCTCATCATCTTGCACTAATAGATTTAATCTATCTGGTGCACGACTTTCCCTAACCGACCTTCTTAGAGGCTCATGTACTATTTGATTTTCCGGTTGCTCAGGTTCCAGGGTTGATTCATTAATCAACTGATTTTCCTCAACATTTGAGGTTTGACATGTTGATGGCAACTTTAAAACATCAAATAAAGGTTGCTCATTTGGCATCTCATGCTCTTGAGTTACTGTTGACTCATTGATATCTTTGATCTCATCAAGATCTATTTCTACACTAGGCCATGACTTCCTTCTTTAAGGAATTTCTTTTCTAAAAAGGTTGCATTTCTGGCCACAAACACTTTGTGTTCAGAAGGGTGATAGAAATAGTATCCCATAGTCTCCTTGGGATAACCAACAAATCTACATTTGTCAGATTTAGCTTCAAGCTTGTCTGACTGCAGTCGCTTAACATAAGCTGGACAACCCCAAATCCTCAAATGCTTAAGGTTAGGCTTACGTCCTTTCCATATCTCATATGTTGTTTTAGTGACTGCCTTAGTGGGAACTTTATTTAATATGTACGCAGCAGCTTCCAAAGCATATCCCCATAGGAAAATAGGAAGATCAGTGAACCCCATCATGGATCTCACCATATCTAATAAGGTTCGATTTCTCTTTTCTGAAACACCATTATGTTGTAGCGTTCCAGGAGAAGTCCACTGTGACAAGATCCCATCTTGGCGTAAATAATCAATGAACTCATCACTGAGATACTCACCTCCACGGTAGATCTTACTGCCTTTATATTCTTACCAGTTTGTTTTTCAACTTCACTGCGAAATCTTTTGAACATTTCAAAGGATTCTGACTTATGTTTCATTAGATAAACAAATCCAAATCTTGACATATCATCAGTGAAGGTTATAAAGTAAGAATATCCACCTTTAGCTTGAACTTTCATTGGACCACATACATCAGAATGTATGAGTCCTAAAAGCTCACTAGCCTTTTATCCAGTTCCAGTAAAAGGAGATTTGGTCAACTTTCCTAGGAGACAAGATTCACAAGTGTCATATGATTCATAATCATATTGACCAAGGCACCCTTCACGATGCAACTTGTTTACTCTTTTCTCACCAATGTGACCAAGCCTACAATGCCAAAGGTAAGTTTGATTCCCTTGATTATTTCTCTTCCTCTTTTGGCCAGAAACAGTCATAATAGGACAAATCACTAGCTCAGGTAAAACATAAAGACCAAATTGCAAATAACCATTCACATATAAATCATCTCGATGATAAATAGAGCATTGATTATTATAGAAAATTGTTCTGAATCCACACTTGTCCAACGACGAGATGGAAACAATGTTCGAAACAAACTTAGGAACATAATAACAATCTTCTAAAGTTAAGGTCTTGTCATTAGGCATTCTAAGGAAGACGGTTCCTACAGCTAGGGCAGCAACATTTGCTCCATTCCCAACTTGCAGGTTGACCTCTCCCTTCTTTAACCATCTATTGATCCTTAAATCTTGCAACATATTGCAAATGTTAAAGCTACTACCGGTATCTAATACCCATTTAGTAGTATCAATAGTTGTCAAAGAAATCATGAAAACATTTTTCACAATTGTTTTACCTTGTTGCTTGTCCTTCAGAGCTATCTTATACTCTGGACAATTTCTTTTCCAGTGTCCTTTCTTCTTGCAAAAGAAACATTCATCCTCTGACTGGCCAGTCATCACCCTCGTACTCATACAAGAGATACTAACCATATCCACATATCCAGATTTAACTAAGGACTCAGATATCTCATATCCAGTAGCCTTACTCTAGGACTCATACATCTTCTCAAGATGTGCAATGATCTGTGAAAGAGTCATATTTTCATATTGCCTTTGAAGTTCAGGACTCATAGAGGCCAAAATAATGCACTTTGCAGCAGTACTCTCTTCAGAGTACTCTGCACATGCATCTAATGCACTTGCATTACTTTCCCCTTCTAGAGATGCTACCATAGCGGGCTTATCGATCACATCGACTAGCTTTTCATGCATGAGAACAATTCTCAGGTTCTAGTACCAATCATCAAAATTGTTACCAGACAGTTTGTTAACATCAAGAATGTTTTGCAGTGTAATATTAGCCATTATGAGAAATCTGATACAAAAGGAAAAAACAGAAAACAAGAACACATAACATACATCATTAAGACATGAACTTTATCTAAATGATAAACAATAAACTTTAAAACATGAATGAGCCCCTTGGTAGTCAAGTCGATTCTCACACATAATTAAAGTCCTGGTACATTACCATTAATATTTCATCATATGAAATTAAACCATACTCTATACTACATAGTCCCCTGGTAGTCAGGTCGTTCCTATAAGTATATTTGAGTTCATCCACCCTTGTGACAGAAACTTAAATAATCATATACCCTCTGGGTAGTCCAGACTATAAGTATAAAATTAAGTAACTTTTCTTCACACTCGTATCATATACAATAGACAATATCATTTATCTCTGAACTACAAGTCCCCTGGTAGTCTGGTCGTACCTTGTAAACAAAAATAAATTTTATTGACTACTTGGATGGAAAAGTCTCTTTAATAAAATATCATATATTTTATTAATTACAAAACTCAATAATTTTGACTGGTCAAGATTTTCAATTATTAAAACAATTTTAATACCAAGAGTCGTCATATCTCATACGACCATCAATAACAATTATTGAAAACGGGCATATAATCCTCAAAACACTTGTAATAATCGTTCATGTCGTTACGAGTACATAACAATATGCATTAACAATACTAGAACGTACAATGAAACAATTTCATCCAACGCTCAAAACAAGTGCACAAAGCTTAAAATACGAGGTGAACAACATGCACTACTAATAACAATTTATTAGTCCTTCCTTAAAATAAAAGTCAAGTTATTAGCTTATTGCAAAGAGAGTACACGCCGCACAATACATACTTGCCAGTTGCCACCAACATCAGATCAATAAACATTACCCAGCATAAATCATGATGTATAAACTTCTACTGACAATCAATATTAAAATATATAATCACTATCATTGTATAATGATTGGCAATGTAAATATGTATAAACCATTATCATCACTCTATTAAACATGCTCCGTATTCAGCAAGTGGCATAAAGATTAGGCAGATCATGCACAAACAAGTTAGGCGCACCGAAATCCGAAGGTTATTATCAAGATATCAGAAGCACACAACACGGATATATAAATAGACAGAGCAGCTGATAACAATTATCATACATATTCACGAAGTAGTCCGTGACACCCAAAAAAAATTATCATTCAATCAAAATAACCCAATTTTACCAATAATTTAAATGCAAAATCTAGCTCTGATACCAATTGAAGGATCGGTATACGCAGCGGAAATAATAATTTATACGATCCTTTAATAGACTTATTGCATTCAAACTGATGTAAATAAAATGGATTAATTACATACCTGGAATTAAGACGGATTAACAATTAACTCCGAAAGTACGAAGTCTCTAGTGTATCCACACCGGGTACGAATTACACTCTCAACCTTTGAGACGACTCGGAAATATGAGAACCCTTGAGAAAACCCTTTTTCTCTCTCTTCAATATTTTGGATCGAAAACTAACTCAATGAATTGTGTTCTTTTCCAATTACCAACTCCAAGTATTTATAAGGAAGAATAAAATAAACTCTTTATTTTATTTCCTTATTTTAATACTATGGAATACTTTCTCCTTTTATTATTATATCTTTTGTGTTAGCAATTTATACAATAATATGTCATCTAGATACTTTAATTATTATCATATAATAATATAAAGTCATCTTAAGTGTAAACGTTAACCCGTAAGTGTGTGACCATCTAGGTTCAACATTAAGCCAGTAGTAATTAACGTTACCGATCCGATTGGGTCTGGGGCATAATTCCAACACATATAGATACTGGTATCTCCTCGTCATCTTTACACTAACATTTAGAATTGATAAAATATAGAATAGAGGAATTCATAATTATTATTGATTGCTAATTCGTGTCTCCAACCATTACAATGGTTCCGTCTTTATACTACTCCAAGATATCTAAACATAATCATAATATTATCAAATTATGGTAACATAATAACTTATTCCAAAATCAGGGTATTATTCTGATTACGGTATATTACAATATACCGTAATCTCTCTAACACCCCCCTCAAACCCATGGTAATTTATCGAAATTTCCATGGGTTTGCAAAATACAAGAAAAAAAATTGAAATTTCTTCGGTCTTCATTAAACGGGAACGTCATAACTTTTCGAACCCGCCAAAATTCATCAAAAAACGAGAACGTCGCATCTTTTCGAACTCGTTGAGGTTTCGTTGTCAGGTACACCGTAATTTTTTCGAGCCTAACAAATCGTAGATAGTTGTTGTCAAGAACGTCGTCGTTCTTTTCGGACTTGACAATTCGTTGAAATAGGAAAATCATACGTCAAAAATGTTGAAATGCAAAAAACTAGAACCACCATTGCATACTGCAATTCTATCATCACATTTTCACGTGCCGTGAAAGGATATGTGTTTATTTATTGTGTTTTTCGTGGATCTAAAACCTTGAATTAATTGCTTCAAACAATTGTACGAATAATTCAAAAAATGAGATAAAAAATACCTATAAACTCAAATCAGTGGTAAAGTCCCGCCGGTGGGAGTCGCATGTCTTAGACCCACCGGCAGGCGGCGGAATGTCGTATTTTAGGCCTCAAGAGCGTGAGGCTCTGATACCATGATAAAATATAGAATAGAGGAATTCATAATTATTATTGATTGCTAATTCGTGTCTCCAACCATTACAATGGTTCCGTCTTTATACTACTCCAAGATATCTAAACATAATCATAATACTATCTAATTATGGTAACATAATAACTTATTCCAAAATCAGGGTATTATTCTGATTACGGTATATTACAATATACCGTAATCTCTCTAACAAGAATGAAATTCAAAATTTCCATTGTTCCACTTAAACTCAGGTAAACACCATTACATCATTAGATATTCAGAAGTGATCAACCACACCTTATAGTCTTACACTAGTATGTTATTCTTTATCTTACATTGTACTCCCAAGTCACACCATCTCAATCATTTGTTTACATTTAATTAATATAACCCTCACGATGAATATAATACTTGAACAAATGATTGAGACGGAAAGAGTTATAGATGGGTTATCCCTATCAAACACGCACTTAGTACATCATAAAACAAGTTAGTCAGAATGGAAGTCAAATTGTTGATGATGAAATTCATCACATAGCACACCACATGAAATAAATAGTTATTCATCTCGGAATCCATCGCCTTGGCAAAGTTCCAAGATGAAATAGCAAAGTACACCCTTTCATTCTTAGGATTCATAATAGTTGAATCAAATAGTTATGGGAGCACATAAATACACACTTCGAATGTGTTATGACAGAAACGAGAAAGAACAAATAAAGAACAATAAAGACGATAACACACAGGTATACGTGGTTCACTAACGGTGTGTGAGCTACGTCCACAGGGCAGAAGGGAGGAGAGTTTTATTAATGTTGAGGAGTATTACAGAGTTTCAGATTCAGAGTTCAGATTGTTATGATAGCATAACTGCTAGAGAGTTTATATACTACTCTCTAAGACCTAATACAGAAAACCTAGAAAGGCCCAAAAAAAGACCATAGGCCCAAGACAGAATCCTAGCTCAAACAGATTAACGGATACCGTTTAGGCATTGTCACTCGAAGTGACAACTAAACCGATTCAAGGCATTATTCAACAAATCTCCACCTTGACTTGAATTCTCTCACTACGATATCTCGGGAAACTGACGGTTTTTCTGACGGAAAAAACATTCCGTCACTAATTTATTTTGATTGACGGACTACTGACGGAAAACTGACGGAAAAGTAAAACTGACGGATTATCCGTCAAAAGCCGTCAGTAGAAAATGGCGCGTTGACTAAGTCAAAGGCGGCAAAATTAACTGACGGGTAATGACGGAAATTCCGTCAGTAAATACTCCCACTGACGGAAATTCCGTCAGTAAAATGGAATATTACTGACGGAATTTCCGTCAGTGCATAGAAATATCACAGTCAAACATTAAAGCAGTCAAACATAATCCTGACGGAAATTCCGTCAGAAATTTTTTCGAAACTCGGGAACCTGACGGAATTTCTGTCAGTACCATTCTGATTATGTAAAAATCGCACGAAGAACTCCGTCATTCTTCATCCGAGTTTTCCCCAAAACCTAATCCCCAAATTAATTAAATCCCCATTTCCGACCACCGGCTACCTTACTACCACCGGCTAACTTCCTCCGGCTACCACTTTCCGACCACCACATCCTTGGTAAGTTTAATTAACTATTTCATTCTCTCTCTTTTCTCCTTTTGTTAATTTATATGTTGCTTATTAGTTGTTTGTTGTAGATCCGACGACCACCACTAGCTACCTCCGACCGTCGACCACCACTAGCTACTTGTCGCCGCCGCATCTTGTCGGAAAGTGTTTGTTTATTTTCATTCTTAGGTAATATATTTACCTTTATTTTAATTTCGCCCTCCGTCTTAATCATTTGTTTGTCTTTAATTGACGTAGGATAGTAGCCATTATTTTTTTTGTTAATGAAATTTTTGTTGTTAATTTAATTTCGCCTTCCGTCTTAATTATTTGTTTGTCTTTAATTGACGTAGGATAGTAGACATTATTGTTTTTGATAATGAAATTTTGGTTGTTGTTAATATAATTTCGCCCTGCGTCTTAATCATTTGATAATAAAATTTGTGTTGTTGTTAGTAGCTAGTTATTACATGTGTTTTGTATGTTAAAATTATTACATGTGTTGATATTGACTTAGTACCCGTTCAAAAATTACTCGTTAGGAGTAATTTTTGAATAGTCCCCATTTTGGGACTGTCTTTCTACGTTTGAAGTCACTTAGGTAGTAAACACATAACTTGTAATTTATTAATGAGGAAAGAGTTCGGTAACAATTCCTTTAATGTTTTCTGAATGCATATGTTGAGTAAATATTTATTCAACATTGTGCATTTAGAAAACAAAGGGGAATTGCTGCCGAATTTTTTCCTCATTAATGAATTGCTGCCGAATTCACTTACCTTATGAAGTGAAAGTTGGAGGACCTGTCCAATATCGATGGATGTATCCATTTGAGAGGTTCCTTAATCATTTGAAAAAGAAGGTTGGCAACAAAGCTCGGGTCGAGGGTTCCATATGCAACGCTTTTTTGTCAGATGAAATTTCTAATTTTTGTTCCCTATATTTTGAAGATCACATTGACACAAAAGCGAAGGACTTGGAGGTTGGTGTGAATTCCGATAACCAACTAGATTCAAATATACCCGAGTTGTTCAATGATGACTCACTACTACAAATTCATGCAATAACAACGCCCCATCAACAACGCATACTCACGAAAATAAAGAAAAACCGTTGTGGAATGGATAATTATTTTTCCGCGGAATTTTATTAAACCTAATAACAACGGTATTAGTTTTTCAAACGTTGTTATTAGTTTTAACAACGGGGTGAACTAACATCACCGTTGTAAATAAATCTACTAATAACAACAGTTTATTTTATATCCGTTGTTATTTATTTGGCGCGAAATAAGGAAAAGTAATAACAACGGGCATGAATAAACCCGTTGTTATAATGTGTTATTAATTTGGCGCAAATTTTGGCGTAAATTAATAACAACGGATATGATTTTGTTGTACGTTGTTGTTAGTTGTAACAACGGGTATAACTTTTTTAACCGTTGTAAATAAGTAATTTAATAACAACGGTTTACTATGAATAATAACCGTTGTCAATATTTGTTAATAAAGATGAAAAAAACACACAACACTAATAATACTGTACTGCAACACAAAAACACAAACACAAAGCGATTATACTGCATCACAAAACCACAAACACTAAGACATACTCCCTGATCGTCTCTTTGTCATCATCTCCGTCTGCTATTTCTTATTAATCAGGTATTCTAATAATTTTTCTTTATTGATTTCCTGAATTTCGTTTATTTGTGAATTAGTTGCCTTATACATTGCATTTTCTGAATTAGTTGGCTTATTATTGAATTAGTTTTAATTAGTTGGATTTTCTGAATTACTTGGCTTACTATATATACTACGAATGTAGATAAATGACTCGAACTTGGATGAATGCTGCGAATATGAGTGACCCAAACTATAAGGATGGTTTAGCTGAATTTTATGAAGTCGTTGCGAACAATTTGAATGGTTCTTCTAGTATTCCATCCCCTTGTGAAAGATGTGGTAATATTAGGTATATGGCTATTCCGGACGTTAAAATTCACCTAGAAAAGTATAGTTTTAGTCGATCCTATACCCGTTGGATTTTTCATGGGGAATCATTAGAGGAAGATAATAATTTTGAAGAAGATGATCTTGAGGTATACGAAAGGATAACTGATGATCCCGAGTTTGCCGAGTATGTTGAGTTGGAAGCAGACGAGTTGAATGTTGGGTCTACAGATAATGAAGAAAAAGATGATGAATCAAATGCTTTTGAAGATGAAAACATTAATTTGGATGACCTTGACAACATGTATGAGAAGTTGTGTGAGTCTGAAGCGCCTCTGTACCCTGGTTGTAAGTACACAAAGATGTCGGCTGTGGTGAAGTTGTATAATATCAAGGGGGCAAATGGGGTTAGTGACACGTGTTTCACTAGTTTATTAGCCTTGATAAACGACATGCTTCCAGATGGTAATGTTCTTCCCGTTAAGACATATGAGGCTAAAAAACTAATTAGAGGGGTGGGTATGAAATATGAGAAAATACATGCATGTCCAAATGATTGCGTATTGTATCGAAAATTATATCAAAACTTAACCAATTGTCCGGTTTGTTTTGAGTGGCGTTATAAGGATAAGGAAGGGATCCCGGCTAAGGTGTTATGGTATTTTCCAGTGATACCAAGATTCATAAGGATGTTTGCGAATAGCAATGATTCAAAAATGTTAACTTGGCATGAAACTGGAAGAATAAATGATGGGAAGCTAAGACACCCGGCAGATGGTATGCAATGGAAATCGTTCGACGCTAAGTATCCCGAGTTCGGCATTGAACCTAGAAACTTACGTCTAGCGCTGTCCACTGATGGAATGAACCCACATGGAAACATGAGTACCCAACATAGTACTTGGCCAGTAGTGTTGGCAATATACAACTTACCTCCATATGTGTGCATGAAAAGAAAGTACTTGATGTTGTCGTTGTTAATTTCCGGCCCTAAACAACCTGGAAATAATATAGATGTCTATTTGGAACCTCTTTTAGATGATTTGCGAATTTTGTGGGATAGTGGGATAGAAGTATTTGATGCATATAGGAATGAAACTTTCAATTTGAGAGCGATGTTATTGTGTACAATAACCGACTATCCGGCTTATGGCGACCTTTCTGGGCATACGGTGCATGGGAAAGAGGTCTGTCCATTGTGTGGGGAGGATATCGAGTCTGAATACTTGAAGTGTTCTCATAAGTATGTGTATTTGGGAAATAGGAGGGGCTTGGATCCTGACCATTGTTATCGCAAGCAGCAGAAAGCATTTAATGGACGTCAAGAACATCGTCAACCTCCTAGAATTTTGAGTGGGCATGAAGTTTATCAGAAAGTAAAGCATATTGAGATAAAATATGGGAAGAAGAACGGCTCTAAATTGTCTACTCGTGGGTATAAGAAAAGATCCATATTTTTTGATAAACTTCCATATTGGCCTGACCTGGAGGTCAGGCATTGCCTCGATTTCATGCACATTGAGAAAAATGTCTGTGATAATATTATCAATACCCTCCTGAATGTTCCCGGTAAAACAAAGGATAACGCCGCAGCTAGGGAAGATATGCAAATGATGGGTATTAGGCTAGAGTTGGCACCACAGAAGAGAGGTAATGGTACATTTTTACCGCCAGCAGCTTATACCCTTTCACGGAATGAGAAAAAAGAGTTTTGTGCATGCTTGAATGGAATTAAAGTGCCACATGGTTATTCGTCCAACATCAAAAGCCTTGTGTCGATGCAAGATCTAAAACTCACCGGGTTAAAGTCACATGATTGCCACACTTTGATGCAACAATTACTATCCGTGGCTATTCGCTCCATTTTACCTGAAAAGGTACGATATGCTATTACCAGATTCTGTCTCTTCTTCCAGTCCATATGCGATAAAGTCATCGATCCCGATGATGCGGATTCATTGCAGGACCTCGTTGTCACCTCTCTTTGTCATTTTGAAATGTATTTTCCACCCTCTTTCTTCACTATCATGATTCACCTGACCACTCACTTGGTTAGGGAGATTTTGTACCTTGGGCCCGTGTACTTGAGATACCAGTATCCTTTCGAAAGATTGATGAAAGTCTACAAGGACTATACATCTAATCGGTATCGTCCAGAAGGTTGTATTGCTGAACGTGCTATATTAGACGAAGCTCTTGCATATTGTTACGCTCATCTCTCCCCTGAAGAGTTAATTGGCGTTCCAAAGAATCGTCATAGTGACTGGATGACCGGAAAAGGTATTAGGGGCCGGGTTGAAAAAATTGTGGCACGTGACATGTTACATTTAGCACATACGTATGTGCTAAACAACGAAGATGAGGTGCAACCTTATATTCAACAACACAAAGATGAGCTCAAATACGATCACCCAAACAAGAGCGAGATGTGGATTGCAAACGAGCATAAGAAGACATTTGGAGAGTGGTTTAGGAATGTTGTCTTGGAGTATAAGAATTTGTATGGTGATGACATCTCTCCTAGGTTACTACGTCTTGGGTTAGGTCCAAATGCCAGGGCCACTTTTTTCAGCGGTTTTGCTATTAATGGTTATACTTTTTACACCCGCGAGCAAGATGAGTTGAGCACAATGCAAAATAGTGGTGTGAGTTCTGAATTTGAGGCAATGCACTTTGCTACTTCAAAAGATAAAAACCCTATTTGGGGAAAATGCCTTTATTATGGTGTTATTCAAGAAATATTGGTATTAGATTACATTGATTTCACAATACCTCTGTTTCGATGTAACTGGGTTGATAACAACAACAATTGTGTTCGAAAGGATAAAATGGGATTTACGTTGGTCAATTTGGATAAGGTTGGCAATAATAAGGATGATCCTTTCATAATGGCATCCCAAGCTAAACAAGTGTTCTATGTCACCGATCCTATGGATAAGAAGTGGTATGTTGTACTATCTATAAGGAGTAGACGGGGTGCACCCGATAATGGTGGGGATAATGATCAGGATGTCGTGTTTGAGGGAATGGATCACTCTTCCACTGTATCTTATTTCGACAATGTTGACACTGATCATGATAACATTGAAAGCATCTATATGCGTGATGATCATGGTGAAGGTATTTAGGTTAACGAAGAAACTATGTCGGGCAAGAAACGTCCCCGATCCTGAGGTGGTATTGTCTTTAGTTTTTGTTAGCTTTGGTCATTGTTGAAGATTCCCAAATTATTTAGCTTTTGGTCATTCATTATACAGTCTCCATGTTTTGGTTTCTGCTGATATTGCTGTGTATAGTGCTTATGATATTGCTGTCTTTGTTGGTTTCTGCTGATTATTATTGCAGTGTATAGTGCTTATGATATTGCTGTCTCTAATTATAATTAAAAAAAAAATAAAGGTAAGCAACAACAACGGTTGTTGTAAATATACCCGTTGTGATTGCTTATAACAACGGTTATTAACCATAAACCGTTGTCATAGTGTTTACTAATTACAACGGGTAGACTACTATAACCGTAGTCATTACTCTATCACAACGGTTTGTTTATGATAACCGTTGTCAATATTTGTAGATAGAAAACACACAACACTAATAATACGACTGTACTGCAACACAAAAACTCTATCACAAAGCGATCATTTTTCTGTCATCATCTCCCTTATTATTTTTGAATTTGTGAATTTGTGAACTATTTCTTGAATTTGTGAATTTGTGAATTTGTGAATTTGTGAATTTGTGAATTTGTGAATTTGTGAATGTCATTTCCTGAATGTCGTTTATTATTTTCACCAATTCAATGTCGTTTATTAGCAAATTTGTGAATGTCATTTCCTGAATGTCATTTCCTGAATGTCATTCAATTCTAATTTTGCTTTATCGATTGAATAGCTTTGAATTGAATTAGTTTAATTACTTCTAAACTTAAGTCAAAAAACAAATTAACGTATCAACATTAATATTATTAAATAATAAGTTCAAACGGCGCCACACACAAATGGCGCCAAAACAACAACAAACAACTACAACCAAACAACCAAACAACTACAACCAAACAACAACAACAAACTAAATTGAGTCCGGGTAAATCTCCCGGATAGCTGCCACCGCTAGAGCATATGCATCAATCGGGTCAGCCTCGGCCAGAGCCAACCCTTCCCACTGCTCTACCTGGGTCACTTCAACGAGGTCGACCCCATTTGGCCAACGGTGACGGTCATGTTCGGAAGCCACCCATAGATATGGCCCAGGCTGGTGGTCCGTGCTCTCAATAAAATCTTTTCGCCCATGCCCGGCCTTGTCAAACATTCTTGCCAGTTTGAATGCGGACGCACGATGAGCATCCGACATCCCAAACTCGAAAACGAGTTCCCCTGTAAAGTACCTGCGATGATAATTTGGCCACATCTTCCTGATTAAGTAGCCATTTCGAATAAGCGTATCACGGAGTTTTTTGTAGCTTTTACACACAACGTAGCCACCCTCAATATGAGAAGGCATTTGTTTCATGATGCAAGCATATGGTTTAGTAAAAGTTCCAGACATTTTGTATGGTTGATGTTAGTATTGAGGCTGGGAAATTTTGTATGGTTTAGCAAATATGTTATTGATTAGAGTTGGGAATTTTGTATGTGGTTGATAACCTGCTTGTATTGAGGCTGTATTTATAGAGAGTTATTTATTGGAGTTATTTATTCACATGCATGCATTGGTTCACATGAAGGCATTGATTCACATGCATTTACAAATCCCAAAACGACTATACATTCACATGCATGCAGTACGTTATTGATTGAGTAAATGTGTGAATATGCAGTACGTTACATTTCCTATGTAGTCAATGCACTTACTGCAATATGCAGTAACTTTCCACAACGGTTATAAACAAAGGCCCGTTGTGGTTAGTAATAACAACGGGTTTTTAACCAATAACCGTTGTAATTGCTTTATCGCAACGGCTATGATGAACCGATATCATTACTCTATCACAACGGTTGTGGTCACGAAAACCGTTGTGGTTAGTAATAACAACGGGTTTTTAACCAATACCCGTTGTTATTGCTCAATATTATTATTTTTAATTAAAAGATATTGCAGTCCAAACCCGTGAATAAACAACAGCAGAACCAGCATTGATGAAAGCATCCATTGAACATCATCAATGGCAGCATAACCCCTCTATAAATACAGCCTCAAAACCCCTCCTTTAAATATTACATAACCCTAATTAATTACTCCAAAAATTAACATCATCAATGGCAGCAGTTAACATTCCCAACGATGAGACGACCCTTACAAATTTGATTGCAGGTGAGGAGGAGGCTCTTGCCGTAGTTCCCGCTGATCATCACCCATTGATTAAAGGATCCATTGAACATCGAAGGGATTATTGGATTAAGAGGCGTGAAGCAGTCCGACTTGTCAACCAAGCGTCGTCATCATCATCGTCCTCTGGCTACCCACGTCGGCCTTATACTCGCAGGTTGGATGCCGCAAGAGATATGTTGAGCTGTACCCGTCCTACCTTATCTCCACATGCAAGACGTGTACTTGCAGGCATTGAATCTGTTATTGCAAAATACGAGGTTAATGATCCGGAAGTCATCAGTATCATCAATATTGTTCCGGATTGTTGGTGGCAGTGTGAGAAAAGCTTTTTACTCTTAACCGGAATTGTTCCGGATTATTTAACATCTTTATTTATTTGATGTCGGATGAATGTAATGTACTTTAATATAAAATCTAGGTTATTCCTAATGAAATAAATGAGAAAGAATGTTGTTTAAAGTGTTTGACATGATATGATTAATTCCGTTGATGTTCAATATTTTGATGTTTGATCAATAGCGATAATCTACTATATATATATATATAAAAAAAAAGGGTTTAGGGTTTAGGGTTTAGGGTTTAGGGTTTAGGGTTTAGGGTTTAGGGTTTAGGGTTTAGGGTTTAGGGTTTAGGGTTTAGGGTTTAGGGTTTAGGGTTATTTTGAAGTAACACACGTATACTAATAATGATACTTAATAATTAAAAGTGATCCGACCCGAAAATGATACTTAATAATCATCGCGCGGATAATAAATAAAGATTTCTATCGAATTAAATTAAATAACCCGATACTAGCTAATTAATTTTGGGTCGGACAGTTTCAGGTTTGTGATGCAAAAACGGCCCGACGACTCGATATATAACCTGATCCGCTAGCATATATATTAACATTTAAATGATCGAATTAAATTAAATTAAATGAACAGACACACGAATAAACAGACACGAAAGCCGAAAGGACACGACCCTCGCTCGCTGCTCCCTCACCCAATTAAACTAACCCGGTAAAGTTACATACCCTACGAATCTAACTACCTGATCGGAATATGGCCTATTATTATTAACCATTTATTTGTTGATAAAACGTATGTACATACATACACAATAATATATATATAATATATAGGTGGTAAAAAAGCAATAAACCGTCCTTTTTAATTAATTTGAGCATATATATATATATATATATATATATATATATATATATATATATATATATATATATAGGATCCGGTGAGAACCACTAAGATAATGAGAACCGTGAGAACTCCGCCTTACGAAATTAATTTTTAAAAAATTAGGACATTTTTGGGTTCGGCGTAGGATTTTATGGCTAGATAACATACATCTTGGTAAAAAAAAAATGTAATTTACCGACGGAAATTGAGGTGAAATAAGATTTATTAATTTTCATGCACCTAGTTGTCAGTTTCATGCATCTAACAATTTTTATGCACCTGGTGCTCATTTTAATGCATCTAGAGTCCGTTATTTTCATGCACCTAGTAATTGTTTTCATGCATGTAGAAATTTTCGTGCACCTAGTACTCGTTTTCACGCATTTAGAGTAATTTTAGTGTACAAATTGAATTTATGTACATTAAGTACATATTTTTTTATATAATCAATAAATTTTGTTTAGTTACTGCAAGTATTTTGCTTGAATAAACTAAACTAATGGTAAATGATCCAACAAAACTTTCGAAACAAGATTTGGTGGAGATTTAGTGAGGGTTCTCACGGTTCTCATTATGTTAGTGGTTCTCACCGGATCCTGACCTATATATATATATATATATATATATATATATATATATATATATATATATATGCATCGTCAATATATCCGTCCCTTTTAGCGTACTTGAACGAAGTCGATCGACCCCATATTTATATCATTATTTATTTTGGGAAACATTGACGTGTATATATAATACTTGCATGTGCATTGATGAATCTGTTATTATTGCAAAGTAGTACGAGGTTAATGATCCGGAAGTCATCATCATTAATTATTATATATATATCATCAATATTATCATCAATATTATTGCAAAGTAGTACATATATACGAGGTTAATAATGACACGTGCCCCCGACCCGACCCAAAAGCGATCGACCCGAAGTACGTAGCTACTTGCTCTAGATAGTGGATTGCCCGATCCGTAACTGCTGGCCTGGCCACCCGATCAGTTTCAGGTTAACTAGTGATGCATGATAATTATAATAACCAGGTCCTTAATTAAAAAGAAAATGACCCGATTCGAGGATCCCTAGACTCGATATATATATACCACATCCGCTTGACCCGGAAATTATCGACGACCCGCCCAATTATAATCATTCCCGAAACAGACACGAATTGAAAGCCGAAAGGACCCTCGCTTCGACCCGAATTGAACCAAACTAATAATAATAACTAACCCGATCGATAAAGTTATTAATTACAAACCCGCCGAATCTAACCCGATTAGAATTGATTCCCAGGCAAAACCCGATCCGAGCTAATAATTAAACGTAACTTACGCCTATAATATAAAATTTAGAGCAAAGTAAAATAAATTAAATTAAATTTAGAGCAAAGTTAAATAAATTAATTTAGAGCAAAGTTAATGAATTTATTTCGTGCCTCAAATTTTAATACCGCGCGCGCGTATCTTAAAAATTTAAAAAAAAATATACATAATCTATAAAAACGGTGTTTTAGAATTTCACCGTTGTTATTACTTTCAACAACGGGTCATAATAAATAAACCGTTGTCTTAGTGTTATTACTTTCTACAACGGATGTGCTTTAACCGTTGTCATTACTCTATAACAACGGTGGTTTGTAGGATAACCGTTGTCAATAGTTTCTCTTAATAAACCCTTTAGTTTCTCTTAATTAATAAAAAATAATTTACAATCCTATAGAGTAAATTAAACACACGTACATTATCATCATCATCCTCCTCGTTTACAATCCTCCTCGTTTACAATCATCCTCGTTTACAACACAAATCTTTTTGTTGATTATCATCATCATCCTCCTCGTACTCGTGATCATCATCCTGTTCTCTTTATCATCACCCTGTTCTCATTTTCTTTATCAGGTAATTTTTGTGTTTCGTCTTTAGGATTTTAAGATTGAAGTTCATCTTTTTGTTTTCATTTTCTATTTATCGTTCTCTTTATCATCTAGTTTCATTCCTTTCTAAGTTTTTAGAGTTTTAGAATCTCTGCATGCCTCTTTATTTGTTCAGTTACTATTTCATTCATTTTAAGGTCTTAGGGTTTTAGAATCGCTGTATGCATGACTCTGTTCCGTTACTATTTCATTTCTTTTGAAGGTCTTAGTGTCTTAGGATTATCATGGGTGAAAAACGGAACAGAGTAGAAAACAATGATAAGGGGGATAAGCCTGGTGAGAGGGGTGCTTCGAAGTGCTCTGCAGCCCTTGCAGCTATAGCGGCAAAAACGCCGATGGAAATAAAATGGAGTGTGAAAGGTGTTCCTACTGGTCCAAATGCTAGCCATTTATCCACTTGGATTGGAGTTACAACCAAACAGTTTGTGCCTACTGATTTAGATGATTTTAGGAATATAAATCCTGCATTGCAGAACTTACTCTTGAAACGTATAAAGGTATGATAATATCTTTAGCTAAACACCATTTTATTTTGCATAAGTTACTATTACATAAGGCAGGCAGCCGTATAAAGGTTCGTATAAAGGTATGATATTAGACAGCCGCTTATTAGTATATATGATGATGATGCAGGAAGCTTTCGATATTCCCGACTGCCATGATAAGTATCTATTACGTAAGGCAGCGGCAGTCTTAAGGCAGTGGAGGTGTGACCTTGCCAAATTACACTTGTATGTGGACAAGGAGACGGGGCAGATGCATAAGAGCCCCCCGACAAAGTACCCCCACATCACTCAGCAACAATGGGATAATTATAAGGCGAAACGAGCTACTGAAAAGTTTCAGGTTAAGTATCCATGTCATATGTTTACATTTTTGTAAAACTCTACTTAAGGTTACATTTTTCTAAAAGTTTCAGGTTACATTTTTCTAAAAGTTTCAGGTTACATTTTTCTAAAACTCTACTTGTATCTATAATTTTCTAATTGTCTCATCTACTTGCGATTTTATATGATTTGAAGAGCGTTAGCGCCAGAAATCGTGCTAACATCTCACAGAAGCGGGGGGTATATTATGGTTCTCGAGGCGGTTACAGATTGATAGAAGAAAATCTCGTAAGTAGCATCTATATATTAGATTTTTTTAATCATACTTGGACTTGATATACATGTATACATATATTATTTTTGAGTTAACGTGTAGGTGTCAAAAGGTGTGACCGACTTGAATCGGCACGTAACTTATAAAGAAGGGCACACGCCTAAAGGATCCCGAACATGTAACGAATATGATCAGGAAGTCTTGGCCAACATAGTAAGTATTATTTTTATTAAGACGGGTTTTTAATAACTTTATTGTTCAATTCTTGTATGTCTAACTATCTATTTATTTTAGTAACAAAAATTAAATTAAGTTTATTTAATATATTATAGGAGAATGTTCTGAAGGAGGTTGCGGAAGGGAAATTCACTCCGAGTGGTCGTGACGACGTTCTTGCTAGAGCGATCGGCCGTCCCGAGCATCCAGGTCGATTGAGGGGCGTCCCATTACATGTCGGAGTCACGAAATATTATGGGACAACTAGCTCGAACAAGAAGAAGAAAAATAAGGGAAAGGCTGACATGGTACCATTTGTTATATATTGTCATTTAAAATTCACATGTTATTGTTTTAAAAAAATGCTGATTCTACATTTTGGGCGTGCAGGTTCAGTTATTGGCCTCCGTGATACTGAAGATGAATTCTGGAGGCAAGCCTTCCGAAGAAGAATTGAAGATGATGGAGGATGTCATTAAAAAGGGTGAGGTAGTGCAACAGATTTGTCAAGAGGCAGACACTACTACCTTGCCAATACATGAGGAGACGGCTGAGAAGATGGGTGAGGTAATACCTACTGCTGTCGAGGTTTTAATACCTCAAGCCGATAAGGTAAATATGAATTTTTTTTTCTGCATTTGTTCTTTCCAGCAGCCATGCCTTTGATTGATTTATTTTATTAGGTAAATGAGTCGCAAAAGGGGACGCAACTTGAGGAGACGGGTGAGGTACCTAATGCTGCTGAGGTTTTGATACCTCAAGCCGATAAGGTAAATACGACTTAACCGTTTTGAACCTTTGCATTTGTTTTTTCCAGCAGCCATGCCTTTGATTGGTTAATTAATTTTATAAGGTAAATAACTCTGAAAAGGGGACGCAACTTGAGGAACCGGCTGAGAAGACGGGTGACAATAATGAGCGAGGTATGTAGAATATAAGAAGTTAGTATATGCTGTCAGTGCTAAATCTGGTCTGGACATGTTCAAGTATAATAGCCTACCCACCAACAATAAATACTTGTAACTAACTTTACATTATATACTCAATATAGATTATGATATCTATTATATTTTGGTATTTAGTAAATAATGTGTATTCTTCAGGCCACAAAAAAGCGGGTAGTTGTTCTTCTCACCGACCCTTCATTCAAGAAGGATAATGTGGTTCGTCTTGCCCGGGGTTTCATATACCCAAAGCCCAATGACTCAGCGGAAAGCATCTTGGTTCATGGCGTACCACTCTTGCCGAATCATGCAAAAGTGGGGATAGTGAAGGTCGCGAAGGGCTATGAAACCCGTAAACTGCCCGTCCCAGTCCGCGACGAACTTCAAATTCTGGCAGATGCGGTTAACGGTTTTTTTTCAATGGCCTAAAAGCCACATTTTCCTGGCTCGTGATCGTAAAATTCAACATAATGTAGACGGGGTTAGAAAAATACATCTAATTTAACCCGCCTTTTGTCTTTGTTCATCACCTTCATAAATAGTGAAATTTATATGTTATATTTTTGTTTTGTAGGTAACAAAAAACATGGATAAGTCTAACTCGATAGACAATAATCTTTCTACTACCTCGTCAATACAACAACTTGATGAGGTATTTAATCAACTCTCTTTATATTTTAAGTTCTACTATCGCCTCATCATTGAAAGAGCAACTTAATTTAGTTAGCCACATGTAGGTTGTGAAAGGTAGCACACCGCATCATTTCCCCAAGCTGAAAGAGGTCAGGAGTCTATCCCGTACTAAATATCATGGGAACGTTTACATGGAAAAAGTACGAACGGTGGCGATGCTGGACCTTTATAAGGAGGCTGAGAGACGCATAGCAAGCGAGCAATTAATAATTATTCCGCTCGAGAATGATATTGTAGGGGTAGAACGCCAAGCAATGCTGGATTGGGAAATGCTAGCCGTTTGGGCTGGCCTTGACGAGATTGATGTCCAACACCTATATGTTTGGATGAAGTAAGTTTCTTAATAAATTAAATCATGCAGTATTCTAATATTCTGACTAAGATATAGTGTTTTTAATATCGGAATTAAAACCGTCATGTAGGTACTTGAACTCGGTTGTGATCCCCGAGACCAATAATCCACTTCCTCAATACGGATTCATGTGCCCAAATGTTTTATCTATGCATATCGGGATGTTTTCGTATGAAGAACGTGTAGATTATATTGCTGGGGAATTGGCGAAAAACAATAAGCTCATTTTTGCCCCTTATAATGAAGTCGGGTAATATATAATTAATATTACGATTCCAAATACAATTGCATTTTTATATGTTTGGTTATGATGCATGTTGTGCTTGTTAATAATGATGTGTCTCTCGATCTCTAGGAGACATTGGGTGCTAGCAGCGATCAATCCGACCACGAAGAAAGTATTTTGGTTGGACTCTTTGCATGGACAACCATCCGAGACCTTTAAGAAGTTGATTATTAAGTAAGTTTATAATACGTACTGATGATGATTTGGCACATAATATTAAGTTTCATTTATTATTATTAAGTAAGTTTATGTGACTTTCGGCCTCTTTCCTTTTTTAAAGGGCCTTTGAGAAGAAAAGAGCAACCGGCGATCAACCGACAGAATATTCTGATGATGGCCCTACTTTTATTACGATAACAGGGGTACGTACGCGCAAATACAATACCTTAATAATTAAGTGCATTAAACTAATTACGCATATACATCTGTCTTTTTTAATTACGCATTAAACTAATTGGTAATTGCCTTCTCGTCTCTTCGTTTATTATGTAATAATAGGTCCCTAAACAGCCGGATAGCATCCAATGTGGATACTACGTTTGTCGTTTCATGTTGGAGATTATTAGGCGAAGATATATCAGCATTCCAGAAAGAGTTAGTAGTTTAATGTAGCTATTATTTACTTTTTTTCATTAGAGCTGATATCTTTTCTGCTATATATATATGATCGATGTTGCTAATTATGTATGCTATACTGTTGTTACCCTACTGATCGATGTCTTTTATTTGTTTTATCCGCAGTATTTAATCAACACGCCACATGTCCCTGAGTACACTAAGCACAATATAGACGAGGTAAGGGACTTGTGGGGCAAATACCTCCTTGAACATTATGTTAAGAAAGAATAAATGAAACTTAGATTATTTTGGAAGCAGATAGGGAACTTTAATTTGTAGAAGTCATTAATTAGAGCAAGTTGTAAGTATGAATTGCTCTGAAAGAGATCATTTTGGTTGTATATATCATTTTGCTGTACATGAATTGCTGTACATGAATTGCTCTGATTTATATATAGATATATCATTTTGCTGCTTCTGAAATTGGTTTATGCGTGCTGCTGCTACTGCTGCTGATTTATGCAGGATTTTCACTGGTGGCAGGGGAACAAATTACAATTTTTTCAAAAACAATAATAAAAATAATAACAACGGTTTTTCAAAATTCATTAAAAGCGTTGTAACATAATTCCCACCAAAACTTATCATACCTTTAACAACGGTGTATTCTAAAATACCTGTTGTTATTAAAACTTTCCACAACGGCTTCTTTATTATACTCCGTTGTAATTAACTATATTCACAACGGGTTTAAAAAACAATAGCGTTGTTATAATATTTCCCACCAAAACTAATCATACCTTTAACAACAGTTTCATTTAATAGAACCGTTCTCGTATATTTCCCACCATAATTATTCACACGTTTTAACAACAGTTATCTAGTAATAACAACGACTTTGTACCGTTGTTAAAACTATTCACAACGGTATTTTCATTAAATCGGAACGTTGTTAAAACCTTTAACAACGGAGGCTTTAACAACGTCCGCTTTTTAATATTACAACGGTTTTTAACCGTTGTCATTTCCTGTTTTTGTAGTAGTGTAAGCTAAAATAAGAGTTGATTTTGTAAAGAGATGAGCTAAACATAACTGACTAAAACTAAACTTAAATAAAGTAAAGTTGGAATAAAACGAGCTGAATTAAGCCAGAAAGAACAGGGTCTAAGTCCACAGAAGACTCGATAAACTAATAAGTCAATTAATAATAGAAGGATTAACCCCCTTAGTCCGTAGTTAACTTATTCTCCGATGATCAATATAGATTTAAATTGGTTAAACGCGTTGCCTTATCAATGTTTTACGGTTGTTTCACGGGTTGATTACCATTTGTCGTATTATTTGATCTTCGAGAGAGTGAATTATTGGAAATGTATAAATTTACAGATGGGATTATAGCTATGTGACTCGATTGCCCAAATACTTTAGCGATTGTTACAAAGAACTTCTCAAAACATTCGATGAAGCTGAGCAAGATCTCGCAAATGAAGGAAGGTCATTTTGTATACATTATGCCAAAGAGCATGTCTTTATTTTTAACCTCAAATCACCATTGTTTTTAATTATTTCTCGTGGTAATAAATACTTTGTACTATCCAAACTAGACCTGGCAAATGGGTCAAACGGGTCGGGTTTGGGTCGGGTTTAGGTCGGGTCATCTCGGGTTTGCTCAATCTTTCGGGTCGGCTCGGGTTGGGTCGCTTTCGGGTTTAAGTCAATTTCGGGTTTGGGTCACTTCGGGTTTGGGTCATTACGGGTATGGGTCATTTTGGGCCGGGACATTTTAGATTCATATCCGATTTTTTAGGTCATTTTAAAGTCAAAATGATCAAGTTAGTTTTCGAGTCAAGCCCGCGTTGAGCCAAACTCGCACGAGCCGACTTGGACCAAGACGAGCTTGAGCTGCACGCGGGCCGTCTCATCTCATTATCACCCTTAATCACAATAAATTGGGTCATTTAGGATCATTTCAAATTGGTTTGTCTGTAGGTCGGTGGTTTCAGGTCGGGTTATTTTGGGTCGGGTCTCTTTTGGGTCAGTCAAGGTTCGGGTTAGGTCTGGGTCGGGTCGGGTCAATTCGGGTTTCGGGTCATCCTCGGGTCAGGTAATTCCGGGTTGCTTTCGGGTCTTGGGTCGGCCTTATTCGGGTCGGGTCAGTTTTGCCAGGTCTAATCCAAACCAATGGACCCATTTTCTTTACACAAATTCTTATTTCAGACGGACTAATTCCGTCTGAAAAATAACTTCAACCTGCTCTCCTTTCTTTGCTGCCCAGCTTTTCAGTCTTCATTTTAAACTAAACTTTTATGATCTATACATAACATATGATATCACATTAAATGTCCAACTTCCCACTTCTGACTCACGAATCGGGATCCGAGCGAGGAAAAGCTGCTTCATCACCACCAATCAGGACTGCCTTCGTTGCGTCTTCGACGCCTGTGTCTCTTTATTTGGCTTTGCCCCGGCACTCCAAACGGCTTAAACTTTCTACCACTCAAGCGAAGTACCCGTTTTTTAGCCAGTCAGGACTCGGTCGATGCTTCCCTCGGCTTACAACGACGCTAGCCAATATCTTGACTACAAACCTCCAGCGGGCGTGTTACGAGCGAACCCTCATGTGCCTGTGGAAATAGGCTCGGCTAGCAGGACTGAATGCTTAGTAAGCTACACTCTGCACTTGTTCTATATTGAAGTAGATATCGGGAAAACTCTTCCTCAGAGGTTGTTTTGGGAGCGGCGAGTGAAGCAATTCCACACCAACCATCTTTCTTCGCCAGACTGGTTCACCACCAGGCGTAGTCTGGACTAACCCGGCGCACCGGGAACTCACCTGTCCCTCCGGCCCACTTCCTCGGGTCGGGGGAAAGTAAAGCGGCTCCTTTAACCGTTAATTCTATTCCACCCGAAGGCTAGTTATAAAAAGGCCTGCCTGACTGTGAGACCGACTGGTCGAACAGAGACGAAAGTCGGCCATAGTGATCCGGGACTCCCAACTATATTTAAAAATGAATTGGTTATCCATAAAGATAAAGAAAGCTTTCTTGTAGATCCTCCCGCTGGGAATTAGATCCTACTCTTTTTCTCCCCTCTTCACAGAAGATGCGGGCCGAGGCCCTCCTCAATGGGTTCTAAGAAGGAGGCGATTTGTTCGCTTTGGATCATTGGCCTTGGGGGGTTGGAGTTTAATAGGAAGATAAGCAGTCACGAGGTGAAATCCCATCAACAAAGGAAGGTTCTTTTCTTGCGAATGGCTCAATTAATCACATAATATAGGAAAATGAACAAGTGCGAGTCGGAAGCTTCTTATAATACGTGAGCTATTTCATGGGGCTAAGAAAAGGGATTAGCCTCGAAACCTCTTTTCCGGGAAAAATATATATAAGGGAGATCCTATAAGAGAGCTTACAGAACAAGCACTACATTTCAAATATAACCATGACCAGCTAAAGATCACTGCCATCTCACGAATTGGATTTGAACCATTATTGGACGGAACGAGTCTAAGTACTGGCTTTTCCTCTGTCCGAAGCACTTGGATCCGGAAAGCGTGGGAGTTTTGGGCATTGCTTTCTTCTTTTATTAAAAAAGTAAGAGGCACTGGCTTACGCTATGTAATAACATTTTTCCTCCTATTTTTTTTTTTAAACTTTTGGGCCCTGAAACTCTTGAAGAATTGAGGCCCGGCCCTTTTTTGTTTTGTGATAAAGTGTCTTTAAAGGTTCCGAAACTCGGGCTCGTGAGCAGAAGCATCAGAAGCAGTAGCTGGTGAACCTGCTTTTTGAGTCTACTAAACAAGTCTTACAAAAGAGATTAGTATTACTGAGAAAACAAGGTCGGATATTTCAATTTAATATTAGGCAAAGGTATAGCCAAAGGGTGCGGGCTTATTTTACAAATCTTTCGTAGGTAACCGGGCCGAATAAGAGCCCGAGATAAAGAAAGGACGGAGGTTACCCTGGTAATGGCATTTCTCGACCGTGTCTCCGAGGGACAGTTGAACGAGCGACTCATGAATGCTGCCAGATCGAACGAGGAAAAGAGGGGTTTAAGCTTAATAGAATAGAAATGACTGTTTTCACCTGAGATTTTCGGGAGGGGGAGATGTAAGAAAAATTACCAACATCCAAGTCTGATTCAGAACTTTAAAGGAGGTTGGCTCGAAATGCCCTTCTTTCTGGTACTGGTAGTTGTTTGTTTTTGAATTCAATACAATTTAATTAATTAATTTGAATTCAATTCATTTGGCTCTCACGCTCAATTACAGTAGAGATGTTCCCACAGGTGCCCCTTTTTCCAATGAAAGGCAGATTCAAGGCATTGGTTTTGGGAAAAAAATCCCGACCACACGGCCTTAGCGTATGTCGGCGATACCCCTGGGTGGAAGAAAGACTTGTCAAAAACCTGGAAGGTATGCGGCTCTTGTTCTCCGCCTTACTATATTTATAATAGTGGTAGATCTTTCGGGAGTCATAAAAAGGAGAACAACTTGAATAGACTTTGAGGCGTATCTTTGTATTACCAGCGCTTTTTACAAAAGCACTTGCTTAACCCCGCACTAAACTTCTTTCCAAAAACCCTCGGCTATGAAGTCACTCCAATTAAGGGCTTGTCGCTAGGTATTTGACCAAATAGGATCGAACTTTTTGGTCTTTTCTGTTTCTTCGGATGATATGATGGGTCAATTATTTGCTTTATTGGTTCCCGATGTCAATGTAGCAGTCGCGGTACAGCTTCATCTGGATGATCCGTAAATGTAGGAAGGTTTGATAGTGTTATGAGCTTACCAGATGCGATCCTGCTTTCGCACCCTTAGAAAAAGAAGACCAAAAAGGGAGTCATCGTGGTTATAGTATGAATCTGGGGTTTCAATCAATTCATAGCCATTTGATGAGTAACTGAGAACAAGGGAGAAGGTGCGGAAGCAGACTCGACTTGACCACATCTCGCTTATCCCAGTGCGGGATTCGGGTCCATAACCATGGGTTCCAATGGGACAAGTGATGTTCTTCTAGGGATACCTGGGATGCCCAGTACTTAATTAATTTAACTCTAT
Organism: Heliosperma pusillum; assembly: GCA_022085475.1. NCBI lineage: Eukaryota > Viridiplantae > Streptophyta > Magnoliopsida > Caryophyllales > Caryophyllaceae > Heliosperma > Heliosperma pusillum. Next base: position 120,111 of record JAIUZE010001530.1, on the reverse strand, counting down.
AAATTAACGCATTATCAAACCCAACACTAGAAGTCCTACTCATGCTTCTGCAGAATGGGAGAGCTCGGCTACTCCACCCGCTCTTTCTAATTCTTTGGATAGTTTAGTATTCTCGGGGCAAGGTAACAATGAAGTGGCAAAGAAGCTGCATAAACAGGCTTTGCCGCTCTTCTGTTAGCATGAACATGAATTAGATTCTATTTGTCTTCTTTATTCTTAAGAGAACCTCCTACCCGAACCTAAAAAGCAAGAGCTTATTATCGCCATCTTTCAGAAGTTTGGCTTCCTGAGTTGGCAAGCCCCTGTCGGGGAACGCCCGTACATGAAGGCTTGCTCTCCAGACACTTAGACTTCTTGACCTAAGAACAACAAGACATCTTTCTTTTATCTATAGGGGAAGGATGCCCTTGGAAACCTTCTTTCTTCTTTAGTACGAGATCGCTTCACACCTCGCAGTGCTTACACCTACTGTTAAAGAACAAAAATCGTCTTTGAAGAGTAAAAGAAAGAGAAAAAGAAGAAATAAAAAAAACGGCTGCTGTCTCAGAATCTCTTGACTTGATGACAGAAGCAAGCTCTTCCTTTCAGCTCGAGGTGAAAAATCGATTAGGATGTGAACGGGCGTCGTTTGCGCGGAATAAAGTCGAGGGTTCGTAGAAGCTCAATCATCGGGAGAGTCGTAGGCCAAGAAGCAAGTCGTTCATTCCAATTCTGTTTTGCGATTAAGAATTTCATTCTTCGTAAACTCCTAGTCCTAGGGCTGCAAATCCCTTATGATACACCAGATCCGGCTTGCCCGGTAACAAGGAGAATACCCTCGTAGATAAAGAAAGGCATATTACCAGGGTAAGCTTGTTAAGGAAGGCGGCAAGGGGTGTCAACGTAGACTTAAGTGGTCATATTGGATCCTTGGGAGAAGTTAAGGATGCGAAAGCTGACTCGACTTCTAACAGAATGGGAGGCATATTCCAGAACCGCAGCTAAGATTTGTACAGGTTTTCCAGCCTTTGAATTCTGAATCTCTGGGTCTTGCTGCAGCTCTGTTCTCCGGATCTGGAATAAGCCCTGCGCTTGACCCCGAACCTGAAATCTGAATGACCCGGTGAAGCTCCCGGCTGCGGATGCGTGCAGGGACCAAACCCGTTAAAGACGTCTTTCCTAATGTGTGTCCCAATGAGTACCGGCTTCCTGCCAACAGGCACCTCTTACCTGTTGAATCAGCATATTAGAGACAGGCCTGACATTGTAAAGAGTTTCAATATGAGCTGTCATATGATCAGAGGCTCCTGAGTAAATAATCCACACATTTTTAGACATATGTGTGTGCCCCCCTCTCTGAAGGAAGAAAGGAAGCTTAAGCTAAGCCTTCCAAAGACCTTCGAATGTGCTTGAAATGGGAAATTCCTCAATCGGAGATGAAAAACAAACAGGGATGCTCTTCCCTCCGATGATACCTGCGCTATCACCTAGACCCTTTTTCTTGTGCCAGTCATGTTAGCTCCACATGATAGTTTAGCCTTTAGAAAAAGTCTAATCACTCATCAGTCAGCTTCCTCGGAGTCTTTTTTCCAGGCTTTTCTGGTTAGTTAGAAACGGTATAGCCTGGATTGCGGGCAGATACGGAAGGAAAACACAAGTCCACAAGACATTTTCTTAATTGTCTAGCCCGTCGCTGTCGCAGCTTGATTTGGAATAAGCGCACTACTTGACAACCAACCTTCTCGTGACTGGTTTTCATATAATATTCCGAAGATGGCGGGGGTTCAAATAGCCGCAGCTGTCACAGCATCAGCTAGCAAATAACTCAATAGAATAAGGTTCCACAGAATCAGGTTCTACCCACAGCGTAAAGCCCAGAGTCAGAGAGGATTCTTGTCTTGTGTCGAATCATGTCAATTAACTGGCAGCTTCTTATTTGCGCTTATGAATTTCCTAGGGCTAATTTGAAAATTAACCCTCTTATTAGGAATAATGCGATCTACGAGATCGCCGTCTATTCTTGTGGTGCCACCCACAACTTCGTGACCAAGGAGGAGGCCACAATTAAGCAAAAAGCTTTAAATTGATCTTCTTCAGAGCATTGATCAAAGTCCAAGATTGTGGTTTCATCAGGAAGCTTCTTTCTTTTGCATCCCAAGTTGGAACAAACCCGGGCTTTCCCTAAGCGCATCGGCTGCGTCTTCAGCATCACATCCTGGGGTTGAAGAAGGTCCCAAGGGTTCGGTTGTTCGCCGATTTCTTCGATTGCATCCTCGGTCGGAACATCTTCGATTCCACCGGCTTCTTCTGTTGGATTCTTATCCGCAATCAGCCTCAATAGGAAGTCTCGTCGGTTGATCCAGCACCTCTATAAGCATCCATTTTAGTTAACTCTCTTAAGCAAGCCTCTAGAATGAGTTTTCTTTGAACTGGTGCGGAATTACTTTCTCAAAAATTATATGAGATCTTTTTGCGGGAGGCCTGCTTGCAAAACAAAAGGAAGGGCGAAAGAAAGTTCGCTAAGGTTACATTCACTCTTAGAATAGTAGATAATAAGAAGAGGATACGTTTAATAGTAAATGACCGCTGGGTAGGTTCAATTCAGGTCCACTGACTTTTGATTGATTTCTTATTTTTCGGATCTTGGAAAGGACTTACTACTTATTTAGAAGCCAAAAAGAAGAGATATAATATCTTGATTCCTTTTCAGAATGCCATGATCTCTTTTATTACGATTACACCGGGGATGCTTCTATTCCCGCCCCTACGCCTGTTTCGTCCCAATCTGTCCTTGAGGGGTAAGCCCGCTATTTTTCAACAAAAACCTATTTCCGTTAATAACGGGCATTTAAAATTGAACTTTTTCACTGAACCCGGGTCAAAAACAGTAGTACGAAATCAGTCTCGAGGTAGGTAAAATCAGAGCCTCCGGTCGACCCATTTCGTGAAATTAGGAGCTCCCAATTTTAGCGCCGAGTAGCAAAGGGCCAGAGAAACTTTCGAGAGCTTGAGCCTTCGATGAGTCCTACCTTTCTAATACTCTAGTAAGTTTCTTGACCCCGAACTTAAATTTCAAATAAAAAGATTCCAACGCTTCCTGGAAATTTGACTTAAACCTTTATAAAATAACAAAACCACAAGCCTGATGAATCGAACCTATAGAAATGCAGCTATCTTTGCCTGTGTGTGCCCCTTTTGGAGAACTTCCAGCTATTAAGGAGACGTCCGCAGCCAATAAGAAAGGTGGTTCCACTGAAAACGGATTCTGCCGGGTCGCCGAGCCGCTCAGCGGAATTTTCGTCATTTAAACCACGAAGGCGACCCGCCCTAAAGAGAATTAGACTCATCTGTTGCTTCTGAGCCAGGATCATAGTCCCGACCTCACGAGCGAGCTTCTCAAACTAAGGCCAAATCTTGCTTACTGTTCTGGGAAAGAAGGCTTCTTTAGACCATCTATCTATTTATAAAGCTCGAGCCACAAGAGCGAACCCACTTTAAAGAAAGTTTAAAATAAAGATTTCAATTTATAGTTTATTAAATGAAAAAAGTCTTTTTGGTCATTCGAGGATTTCTCTTAACACAAGGTTCAAAGGAGAGGGAGTTTAAGCTCGAGTTACGGGTTGAATTGGGTATGGTTCCTTGGTCGGATAAGAATGGAAAACTTGCTAGCGCATCAACTTCGTTTTCGACTGCGTAAAAGCTCCTTCTCATCCTTGTCTTTTTTTGGTTTGGAAGTTCCAGAATGTTGTCTGTGGATTTTATAATTGAAAAGAGGGTCCAAAGCATTCGCTTCTGAAATAATTTGAACTAATTGTGCCACAGTTGAACGTTTCTGGGTTCGGGCTAAGGATTAGAAAGCTGTTTAGGCCTGGAAATGCTTTTAGTGACTCATGCTCTGACCCCCATCCCCAAAAGAGAAAGCCAGCAACTGCCGGCTAGGACTTTCTCACAGCTTTCCCATTCCACCACTCAATTTTTTGCGAAAATTCAAATTATCGAACCAAAAAAATCTCCGGATAATTCAAATCGAAGCAATTGGATGTCCGACTCGGGCCCCGCCTCCTCTTCAGACGAGCCTGGTGGTTGTTCGGTTTCCGCTTATTGGGGCATCAGCAAGCACAAAGGAAAGGGGAGTCAGCTATGGGATATCCCCGCCAGGAAATTAAGAACATAAGAATCCAGCTTTTCATGGTTAGGTGTCCCACTGAAGTCCAATAAAGCAGAAAAAAGGACCCATCAAAAAAACCAGGGCAACAAATGTCGAGCATACGACGATGAGTCCTACCTTTCTAATACTCTAGTAAGTTTCTTGACCCCGAACTTAAACAAGCAATCGATATTTCACGATCAAGGGTGTACTACCTCTTCCTTCGGTACGTGACTCAGTATGAACACTCCGCCCTCCGGGCAGGGCAGCTAAGCCCCGTGGTGGGTAGGAGCGGGTCGAGTCCGTATCGCCGTGGCCCAAAGAATAGAGGGAGTTTAGCCTGGGCACGAGCAACTTCAAGAAAAAGCTAGGCTAGACCTTGCAAACCTCTGGTTTGAACTCCCACTTTGTTCCCGAACATTCTTCTATCTATCTTTCCTGTGAAGACTTTTCCTAGTAAAAAAAGACCATTGTTCACAGACTCCAAGTTCTTATGGCAGGGAAAGCTCTCTGTTCCTGGTTCCCTCTTAATGGATACATCTTTGAAAAGATGGAAAGCCCATCGGAATAGAAAGAAACGGCGGGTGATGCGGAGCTGTTGTTTACCGTTAATAGAAAAGTAAACGCAGGCAATCGAGTCGAAACAAGATGTTCTGGTTGGCAGTCCCGGTAACAAAGAAGGAATCCATAAAAACTTGGTTAGCCTCACTGCTGGCATACTAGTCAACCGGAGAAAATTTTACACTTTCAAAAGTCCTCTTATGAAGACTCCTGGAAAGTTCGAACTTGCATGCATTCCTGCCTAAGAAAGCCTTGTCTTTATGCCCCATGGAAGGTCTCTCAGGCGGCAAGGTCAGTTCACCCATCTCTAGATTTGTTCATGTCAGCGAGAGGAGATGCAACCGTCATTGGCTTTTGTATAAGATTGATTTGGACCTTTCTGTTATTACTGAAGATCAGGCATTGAATGGTGAACTCAGCCTACCCTCCTGATGGTGTGCCCAGAAAAGGTTATCTCAAGCTTTCCCGAAAAAGAATCTGCCTCCTTTGTTTCAGAGCGCGCTTAAAAAGCAGGTGCCGAACAGGATGAAGAGTCATACCAGAACCAAGGACGAGAGAAGTGTCTATGCTTTTTCAGCAGATACGGTGGGATTGAAAGAAGAAAACGGCCTTAATAACAGGGAATTGTCTCCCGAAACACAGATTCCTTCGTAAGTAGCTTTGTCCCGCAACCTGATATACGTAAACTCCTGTTTGAGTTCGGCTGATGGACAGTCCAATCCAATGGGGGAGAGATCATAGGCAAGATGCGCTATATATAGGTGGAATCCTTGTTTCCATCACCAACAGCGCCCCCTTTCTTCAAGTTTTTCCTTCAAGTTTTTCGCTTCAGATCAAATGGAACAATACATAGACAAGTAAATTTCTTTTGAATAAATTTTAAGCGCTGGAAGAACACTTCAGGCAGGTCATCAATAGTTGACGACAGTGGACCCGAATTCACAGCTAATAACATTGATTCAATTGACATAAATTAGGCCTTAACCCTTTAATAAAAAAATACAAATACAGGAATTTTTCGTCTTTGAGAATTTTAAGAGTTTATTAAGACAGGAGCGAAGGGCCGAGAAGGCCGAAAGCCTAGAGAAGACTTCCTTAAACAGCAGGCGGTGGCATATCGACAAATGTCATTATTGTTACGCCGACCACCAGGCCGTGTGGCTTTCCCAGGAGCCTCCTCTTTCTGTTGGTGGAGCTTTAGGTAAACGAAAAATGCCTTGTCTGGAGGAATGCCATTAGGTGAGCTGGTAGGGTATGCTTTAAAACGACTTCGTCTACGAGAGTTTCCTTGGCAAGGTGGGGGGCCCGCAAGGCTGAGAAATTCGGGCTTCAAAATCGAGTTCGCTCTTGATGAAAGAGTCTTTCACCTTTCTTTTCAGGGCGCTCGCTCGTTTGAAAATCTCATGTACGGTTCTGTAGAGTGGCAGTAAGGGTGACTTATCTGTCAACTTTTCCACGGAAAATAGGAATTTATTTCCGGTTCATTCCGCCATCCTTCCCACTAAATAATCAGGATTCATTTTCAATTTATTCATGGGGCCATTGGCCAAGAACTTCCCTTCTCCGGGCAACTAGTATAGGCCACTCTCACCATTGCTGATGAAACTCCTGAATGCGCCCTCCCAATTCGCAATTGATCGATTGTAAGCTTCTTTCGAGAATCAATATCGGAATCTTCCTCTTTGGCCTAGCCCCCGGGAACGTGGGGGAGTTTCTACTTTTCATTCATTATTAGGACCTAACCTCTGAAGCAAACACATTTATGATGGCTACTTTCAAGGAACGAGCGTAGGGCACTTGCATCCTTAACCGCTAACAAAAAAAGGTCAAACCACCAAAACTATTTTAATATATTACACCAAAACTTTAAGCTCTTTGAAGAAATATTTTAATATATTTTGGCTTTTTGACCCCATATTGTAGGCAGGGCATCTGAAATCCAAGCCAGAGCCTATATATAAGTGGGCGAAGCCAACCAACCAGGCTGGCTTCGCCCACTTATATATAGGCTGACTGGATTCATGGCCGGATCGCTGGCTTCCTGGTGGATGATTGGGTTGAAAAAGGCGAGGCCCTCGAATCCCTATTTTTTTTTTGGAAAAGACCCCCAGAGCGACTGCCCCGCTGTCTCCGACATGGACCCTGGTTTAGGGGATGCTGTCACTCTGGAATTGTCTAGGAAGCAAAGGGCTTCTTCTATCAGGGGAGAGGTCTCGCTTCTACCTAAGGCGCGTCGGACCCAGTTGAAGAAAGAGAAAGAGTCGAAGAGTTACTTTTTGAAGAAGGGAACGAAAAATAACCTACGAAAAATAAGACGGGATTATGTTGCCACTTTTTGATAAAATGTAACCACAGCTTATATCAACTTGTTTTCAATAATTGTTACATCTAACTGTAAAGTGGTTACAAAATTCCGTCTTATTGCTTCAGACCAAAATGGTTCATCTGAAGCAAGACCAACTATTTTCTTTAATAATGTGGAACACTCACATGTGAGATTATATGACATAGTCTGTAGTCATTGTACTGTTACTATTGACTACTATAGATTAAGGAGTACTCGTATATTATAGTGTTTGAACTAAATGATTTGTGAATATTTCATTCTAACATAAGGTGGATATTAGGTTTATTTTGTAATGTCATTATGGCTCTTTTAACAAAAAAAACCGAGTTAAGATTATTCCCGTTGCATATTTATAGCGAAAAAAGAGAAAGTATAAAAAAGTACGGAGTATAACATTAGGGTAAATTTAAATGTGATAGATGAAGCTAAATTGCGAGGCATGGTTTGAAGAAGCAAAATGGTGCAAAAGAAAATACATTCCTACATTTGATGAGTACATGAAAGTTGCTCTTATCTCCATCGGCCATATTACGGGAATCGCTACCGCATATCTTGGCATTGGTCCGATTGCAACCAAGGAGGGTTTTGAATGGTTGGCCCAAAACCCGGTGCCTAAGATCGTAAGATCTTCTGACATTATCCTGTCAATACTATACAATCTGTTACTTCTCAAACTAGTCAATAAGACTTGTTCCAAGTCTTATTCAAAGCCTAGAGACTCTCCTACTTTCTCTCCTATTCTACCTAAGTTGTTAATGTACCTAGTCATGTACCTAGTCAATTATTGTTCCTAGTTTACAGCAACTATTAGCTGGTAGTTTAGCTAGACAATTAGTATATATACCCTGCTTATGTAACTCATTAATTCAACAAATAAAATATACAATTATCCTATTCTTTACATGGTATCAGAGCACCTAACGATCCTCACGATCAAAACGTCCCGAACTCGAATCTTATACACACAACTCGGTTTTTTTTCCTTATCCTATCATGGCTGCCCACCAACTCCAACTCGCCAATTCAGCCGAACCAAACTCACCACTCAACCTCGTCTCCTTCACCAATTGTATTCAACTCAAGGATACAATGACATTCCGTCAATGGCGTTTCCAAATTCGAGCCATAATGAATGGCCTTCAATTATTTGCTTTCCTCGATGGCACAAATCCGCCTCCGCCAAAAACCGTGACCATTCAGCCAACTCCCCCGGCCACTGAACCTACCGTCAACCCGTACCCAACCTACTCCACTTGGTACCGCCAAGATCAACTCATCCTTGGTGCTCTCACCGGCACCCTATCTTCTCCCATTGCTGGCCTCATAGTCAATGACACCACTTCAAATGAGGCCTGAACAACACTAACCCGTACCTTTGCCAACTCCTCCCGTGGTCACCGCCTTCAAATCAAAGATCGTCTCGAAAACATCTCACATACTGATGACATGAGCATTACCGACTTCATGGCGGCCATCAAAGCTTGCACTGACGATCTTGCTCAACTTGAACATCCCATGGATGTTGATGACATTACCACCAAAATTCTCAATGGTCTTAATCAAGACAAATATCGCTCCGTTATTGAAGCTATTCGTGCGAGGGACACACCTATATCTTTCGAAGCCCTTCACGAAAAACTAATCCAACATGAACTCCGTCTCAAACAACATCCCGTCACCTCAAATTTTCAGCCCACTGCTCATGCCGCATCCTATCATCGTCCAAACTATCAAAATCGTCCCTACTCCTACTCACAAAAATCTATACCCCAAACTCAAATTGCTCCAAACAATTCGTCCTCCAACAATCAGACCTCCCCCTACACCAAACCGTATAAAGGCCGTTGTCACTTTTGTGACAACATTGGTCACGTTGCTTCTGATTGTCGTATATTCCAACAGCGATATTCGAATGTGGTATTTCCAACCCGCCAAAATCGCGGCCCTCATCCTCAAGCTCACACAGCCACACACAATACCATCCAACCGCAACACTCCTGGACAGTCGACAACGGCGCATCTCACCACATTACTAATGATCTCAATACCTTATCTCTTCACTCACCCTATGAAGGACCCGATGATCTTGTCATAGGTGACGGCTCATCCCTGCCAATCACCCACACCGGTTCTTTTTCTCTTCCTTCATCTACTCGCTCTCTTTTATTTTCTAATGTTTTGGTCGTTCCCACAATATCTCGAAACCTTTTCTCTATTACTCAGTTTTGCAATGATAATAATGCCAGTGCCACTTTCCTAACAAACTCTTTTTCTATAAATGATGTTCAGACGGGAGCGGTCCTTCTTCACGGTCGCCTAATTGATGGCATGTACACCTGGTCACCCACTCCGCCTCACGCAAATGTCGTCATAGCTCCTGGTCAAGTCTTCTGGCATCATCGACTCGGCCATCCATCACACAAAATTCAGCAGCTTTTCAATTCTAGATTAATTTACGTATTCCGATTTCCGAGCATTGTATTTCTTGTCACATCAATAAAAGTCACAAGCTTCCGTTTGCAAACTCAACCCTTCAATCCGTAGCTCCCCTTGATCTCATTTTTTCCGATGTATGGACGTCTCCCATTATTTCAAACGAGTCATTTAAATATTATGTCGTATTTATCGATCATTATACCCATTAATTATATTTGGCTTTATTCTATTAAACACAAATCCGACACAGCCTCGACTTTTAAAATTCCGAGCAATCGTTGAAAAATACTTCAATAAATCTATTCGCCAATTTTATTTCGATAATGGCGGTAAATTTATAAAACTCACAAACCATTGATGATGGTTTCGTCGTCAAAACAAACATCAAAAATAACCCAAAATAAGTAGTATAAAGGGGTCGAATCCACGAGGATGGAGGGGGTCAACTACTAGTTCGATCGCGTCCTATTCTAGCCTAATAAATGTTGGATTGGAAAGTTAACTAAAAACTAGGAAAAACAAGTAATCGCTAAGTAATAAAGATGAAAACAATTAAGGGAAAGACTAAGGTGAAGGGTTCACCTTAGGGGGATTAATGGGCTAGTAGGGTAATTAGCAAATGGGTAAGTAATTCGAGTAAAATCAATTGCTAATGTCTCAACAATCAATAATCATCAACAAAGCCATCGCATTTGTCTCAAATCACCCATATAAACATTAGTCTAATCATTTCTACCACCGTCGCTTAAGAAATAATCAAACCATGCTTGATAAAATGGGCAACTTTCGTTTACACATTTCATCAAACACTTAGTGTTCATATGAGCAATACCCAAATTATTTACCACAAACTTACTAATTAACCAACCTAATACCCCACATAATCCTCCCTTAGGCTCCCCCTAAACCCTAGAGGAGAACTACTCACACATACTAAGGGGAATCAAACAACTAAAGGAAGGAAGTAATGCAATGAACATTATGCTATGAGATGAACAATTAAAACAATCAAATGATAAACAATAAACTAGAAATGGAAATAAATTGCATAAACAATAAAAAAGATGAGAAATTTAATACCAACAAGCTTGTATATAATGAAGAGGGAGAATGTCTTCACCCTTAGAATCCTCAATACAAACCCAAAACTGAAATGAAAGACTAGATCTAACAACTTGAAATGAGAAACTAAGCTTGATTAGGGAAAGATTATGAGAGTAATTAGTATTTAATAGAGGCTACAAATATCTAGGGTTTTGTGCTAAGAGGAATGTAAAAACTGCTTACAAAATAATAGGGGGAGGGTATATATAGGTATCTCGAAATTAAGGAAGAAATTAGAAGAAGAGGACGAATTTTCAGTCTTGTGTTCCTGGCCGGTCGACCGGCCGCCGGCCCTCTGACCGGCCCGGAGCACATCAGTAACTTCAGTTTCTTCGTCTTCAAAATCTTCAAAATTCTTCTAAGTATGGAGAATGGGGGTCCCGGCCGGTCGACCGGCCGCCGGTCGACCGGTCGGCGCTACCTGGGCCTTTTCTTCCTTTTCTCTTCTTCTTACATTTGTGGAGTATTGGTCTAGGCCGGTGGGCCGGCCGCCGGTCAGTAGGCCGGCCTGCACCACCTGGGGGCTCATTTCTTCACTTCTTCATCTCATCTTCGAATCCCGACTCATGCAAGACCTTATTGCTCCGATTTCTTCATTTCCGCCTTAGATCCTACAAATTAAGACCGACATTCATAGTACGGGAAATCGGGGAGCAAAATGCAATTAAGGGCACGCAAAACCGTGTAAACGGACCAAAATGGGGACGAAAATGAGGGAAAAATGTGACTAATTAAATGCTTATCAACCATCTCAATATCAATGGCATTAACCACCTCACATCACCTCCCCATACTCCAGAACACAACGGTTTTTCCGAGCGACGTCACCGTCATATCGTTGAAACCGGCTTATCCCTCCTTACTCACGCCAAAATTCCTACCACATTCTGGCCTCACGCCTTTAATACGGTTATATATTTAATTAATCGACTCCCAACTCCTACACTAAAAAATAACTCTCCCTACTCCGTCTTATTCAAACTGAACCTAATATTCATAAACTCCATAGCTTTGGATGCTTATGTTTTCCATGGTTACGTCCTTACACCCGCCACAAACTTGACCCAAAATCCATTCAATGCGTCTTTCTTGGGTATTCTCAAACTCAAAGCGCTTACCTCTGCCTAGACCCAATTACTTCCCGTATTTACACGTCCCGTCATGTACGGTTCATTGACGATACCTTTTCGTATATGACTCTCCTTCAATTACACTCCCCTCCTGTCTCCATGACCGCTCCAACCTGGTGCCCTCTTTCCCTTACCATTCTCTCTACCCCCACTGAAACCACCCCTGCCCCTGTTTCAATATCCCCTGCCACTTCCCATGTTACTCTCTCCCCGACATCCGAGCTCACTGCCACTACACCTTCTTCTACGACCGAGCCTGCTGTCACTCCTCCTCTTTCCCTACGCCTCCTCCTCCTCCTCCTCCTCCTCCTCCTCCTCCTCCAATTCACGTCACAAGACTCTCCCTCAATATTCGAGTTCTAAACCCCAAATATGCTCATGTTTCTTCCTTACCCACTACTTATATTACGCCCACTACTGTCAAGCAGGCTCTCATCGATCCTCTTTGGAGATCAGCTATGCAAGCTGAGTTTGATGCTCTCCTTAAAAACTCGACTTGGTCTCTAGTTCCACCAGGTAGTGCTCAAAATATAATAGGGTGCAAATGGGTGTTCCGCATTAAATATAATCCCGACGGTAGCCTTAAGCAACATAAAGCCCGTCTTGTTGCTAAAGGTTTTCACCAACGACCCGGTCTTGATTATTCCGAGACATTCAGTCCCGTCATTAAGCCAACCACTATCCGTCTAATCCTTTCCCTAGCTGTTTCCCACGGTTGGACTCTACGTCAAATTGACGTTAATAACACCTTTCTTCAAGGAACTTTAACCGAGTCTGTGTATATGGTTCAACCTCCGGGATTTGTTCATTCTCAAAATTCAGATTATATATGCCAACTCCGCAAGGCTATTTACGGTTTGAAACAAGCTCCTCGAGCTTGGTATACGAAATTAAAGAACTATCTTTTATCATATGGCTTCAAAAATTCATTATCCGATTCCTCCTTATTTATTTATAATTGCACTAACGTCAGTCTTTTTGTTCTAGTTTATGTCGATGATATTATCATTACAGGTCCGAATCCAAACGACGTCATCCGTTTCATAGCTGCTATCTCACGTCGCTTCTCTCTCAAAGATTTGGGTCCGTTATCGTATTTTCTTGGGATGGAAGTCACGCCTACTGTCTCGGGTTTGCACCTCAATCAGTCGAAATATGTTACTGATATTCTCACTCGTCATAAAATGCTCGACTGTAGTCCGTCCTCCACACCAATGCTTTCTCATCCTCCCTTAATCCGCAAGATGCCGACCCAATTCAAGATGCAACTACATATAGAGCTATTATTGGAAGTCTTCAATACTTGTCTTTAACCAGACCAGACATTGCTTTTCCTGTAAACAAGCTAGCACAGTTTCTCACTCATCCGACATCGCTTCATTGGTGCGCACTTAAACGCCTACTTCGCTTCCTAAAAGGTACAATTCACCATGGTATTCATCTCCGTAAAACCAGCCCCTTTAATTTATATGCCTATTGTGATGCGGATTGGGCTGGGGATCACGATGACTACTAGTCTACCACGGGTTATGTTGTATTCATCGGTCATCATCCAGTGTCTTGGTCTTCCAAAAAGCATCGTGCCTTGTCAAGATCTTCAACAGAAGCCGAATTTTGTGCTATTGCCGATACTACTTCTGAAATTCTATGGTTGAAGTCTTTATTGTCTGAACTCGGTATTCCGCCATCAACTACACCAGTCATATTTTGTGATAATCTTGGTGCCACTAACTACTCGGCCAATCCAATTTTCCATTCAAGAATGAAACACCTCGCCCTTGCCTTCCATTTTGTGCGGGAACAAGTTCACTTAGGGGCGCTTCGAATTCAACATGCCAATGGGGACGATCAAATAGCTGACACACTTACAAAACCTTTGGCCAGACCACGCTTCACATCATTAGCTTCTAAGATTGGTCTTACTCTACGACCGTCCATCTTGCGGGAACATGTCAATACTATACAATCTGTTACTTCTCAAACTAGTCAATAAGACTTGTTCCAAGTCTTATTCAAAGCCTAGAGACTCTCCTACTTTCTCTCCTATTCTACCTAAGTTGTTAATGTACCTAGTCATGTACCTAGTCAATTATTATTCCTAGTTTACAGCAACTATTAGCTGGTAGTTTAGCTAGACAATTAGTATATATACCCTGCTTATGTAACTCATTAATTCAACAAATAAAATATACAACTATCCTATTCTTTACAATCCTTAGGCTCATGAACGATATCGGAGGACACAAGGTAAATACCTAGTCTCCCAAATTTTATTATGTCCTTTCGTCCATTTTACTCAATAGTAAGTCTCTCTTAGACGACAGTATCCATTTTAAGACGAAAATGGATCAAATATGCTGCCACTTCTATATACATACTCCGTATAGGACAAAGCTTTTATTTGTTAGTCGTTGGACATCATTCTTGTATCTCATCTACCATACATGACATGTTTATAGTTTAAGACGGATATTATCGTTTTACCCATTACCGTGTTTGTAGTTTGAGCAAGACAGAGAACATGTAGCCTCTTCAATAGAATGCTACATGAAGCAATATAGTGTTTCAAATGAAGAACAAGTTTTTGAAGAATTAGAAAGGCAAGTGAATGATGCATGGAAAGACGTAAATGAAGGAATGCTTAAACCATACGTAGTCCCAAAGCCTTTACTGGATCGAATTCTTAACTTTGCACGTGTACCTGAAGTCATGTACAAAGGAAGAACCCAAGGATACACTCTTGTTAACAAAACCATACAACAAAAGGTTGCTTCGGTCCTTATTGATCCTATTCCAATGTAATTGATATATACTCGGTGTTATATATTACGCCTCGTTGTATGGACTAAGATCGTCTCTGATTTTTTTCTTGTCAAACGGGTGTTGGTGTTTGGTTTCGTCCGAGCCACCTAAACTTATTATTTATATTTTGTATGAAATATAGTTGTATTGACTATTTGACTTGTCTTTATGATAAATTTATGATTTGTAAAATATTTTGGTGTGACATTTTTTTGAGACCAGCCAACAAAAAAGTGGTGTTACATCCTAAAATCAATTGGATATAGTAGGAGTACCCAACTTTCTTATAAGCTGGTCCGTTCACTATTATTCTATCGATGTGGGACAATGCCCCCAGATACATATAGAGATCTCAACAATTCTCTTTTGTAATGCAATCCGAAGGTAAGATCACGTACATTTCTTGTCATTTTCTGTTTACAGTAATGAAATATGTCTTCAACGTCTTCCGTTAGCACAAGGGAAAGGTTGAGTATATCCGACTTTCATAACCTACTTGGATTGGAGTGGTAGCCTTTTTGGAGGTAGTGAACAAATAGTGATGACGACTTCATGTAACCATGATAGTAAGAACAAAAGACGATGACAAATTCATATAACCATGATAATAATTAGATCATAAAATCACTAATAAACGCGATCCATACCGGCAAAATTTGAGCCAAAAGCTTTGCTCAAACTCAGCTCAAAAATAATTCTGGCCAGTCCATGGTCTTTTGGGCCAGAAAAGAGGCCCAAGCTCAAAAAAGGGGCAGGCTTGATTGGGTCGGCCCAATGAAATTGGCTGGGTTATTCGATTGGATCTTAGTTCAAAAAAATAAATTTCCACACCTTATAATGTTTATATATATATATATCCCCTTCGTCTTCGCCAATAGTTGTCTTTTTATTTTGTACAGAGATCAACGTAATAGTATGAGACTATTTGTGGTTTTAGTTAATCGATAACAGTTGAAAAATAATTTCATTGGACGTCAAATTAGTTATACAAAATCTTCCTCAAATAAAAAGGACAATACTTAACTGCGACACACAAAAAAGAAATAAAACTGCAATTAACGAGGGCAAGTATACCCAAAGTTGATGAAGTCCAACATAAGTTCACATTGTGCGCACGTAGCAACTACTCACTCAAGCACACGTTATTGGCCTCCATCATCTACTGAACAGTCAAACACCATGGTTTCAAGCTATGCCTACGACATACTCGTGGTGGCAAGTGGCACCATACAGTCATATAACACACAATACCGACAAAATATTTGACTTATAAATTATGTAATAAGTTAAATATATATTTCATCTGTTTCAATTATTTATTTATTACTTTTTCTATATTTGAGTGTATCATTTATATGTCTACATTTCTAACTTGAAAGACTTTTAATAGGTAACTTGATCATTCAATCGGACTAATGTACATTTATCATCCAATATCACTAGCTACTGACAAATGGTCTTCTCCTCTCCCTTTGGTCCTTGTGCTAATACCAAAAGTAAATAAATGACCGGCAAGAAGTGGATATATATGACAAAAGCAGAATGCCTAATAATCGTTGAAAACTTAGTTAAATCAAAATAGATGTATACGTCAAATAGATTTATACTTAACCTATTTTAAATTTAAAACTATTAGCCCTTAAGCGAGACCAACCGTTAAATCATAACTAAGCTCACAATTAAACTCATTGCTTTCTTGATACTTGTAAATAAAATCTTGGGATTTATAAAGAGAGCTCTACATAAAAATATGGGTTATAATTGTACAATATATATACTTTTATAAAATCAATTTCAATTCGTTGTTAAGGGGAATAAATGTCAAATAACAAATCTTTTACACAGATTTTATGCAAAAACAGTTTTACATGAGAATTTGTGGTCTTACAGATACCTTGTGTATTCTTGTAAGTTGTAATCATGCGATGCACCTTGAATCCTCGATCATTACCCGTTCAACCTAACGGTTAGCCCACAACTTACACAAAGAAAAATAAGGTTTTTTAATACTCACAGAAATTTTAATACCCACAGAAATACACGTACATGAATTGTAATTTATGAAAACTACTAAAATGGTATATTATTCTGCTGACAAAATCACAAAATATATAAAAAATAAAAATGAATTAGCATTTCATCATAAGAGAGTAAAGTGCCTAGGTAACCCCCTAAAATACATGTTTTTTTTTTTATGAAATTTTATATTTCATATTGAATCACATATATTTTTTTTTATTAATTTCTCTCATTCATAATGATCTTATTCCCACTTTTCTAACATATCTAAGAAGCATTTTATTAAAGTGGGTAGATCATTGGGGATGTGAGAGAGTAACATATACTTCTCCATCACAATCATGTTTTTTACCATTAATTAAAATATTTCTCACAAATAATAATAAAAGATAAACAAATAAACAGAACAGAAAAAGTGTATATATAAAATGTAAATTTATCGAGATACCTAATCATCTAGAGTCTACACCCTAAATTTTATAAATTACTATTTCGAATCAAATAATAAATCCGTATTAAATGAGAATTTGCCAATGACAACTATAAACAACCACCAATTTTTTCCCTTATAATACCTTTAATTAATAGTACTACATGCATCCAAACATGATGACCATCAAAATGACAAGTACAAACCCTTAAGTATTATTACACCCAAAAGATCCACCAAACCGTCTTTCTTTGCCTATTTTACGCTTCATTTGCATCCACTGATTTTCTCAAGTTCTTTTGTAACAATTCCAAAAAAAAAAAATAGAAGAGACAATTTCTCTCTTCATCACCTTGCCCTCTCTTGTAGGGCTAGGTCAAATTCTCTCCTTTAATCTCCATTTAAATCCCTACTTTCCATCAAAATTCATCATGAATGTTACAAAATCATTCAATAGAATGACTACCCTACAATCAAATCCCCTCTTGTTACATTAAAACCCGATTTCAACTGCGAAAAATGGAGAAGAAGGGCACTATATTGATGCAAAAATATGAGCTAGGGCGTTTGCTAGGGCAAGGCACATTTGCAAAGGTATATTATGGAAGACACATTGTTACGGGTCAAAGTGTAGCAATCAAAATGGTTGATAAAGAGAAGATATTAAAGGTAGGATTAATCAACCAAATTAAACGAGAAATCTCGGTTATGAGACTCGTTAAACATCCTAATATCGTACAACTTTACGAGGTTATGGCAAGCAAGACGAAAATATATTTTGCAATGGAATATGTTAAGGGTGGTGAACTTTTTAATAAGGTATCTAAAGGGAGATTAAAAGAAGATCAAGCTAGAAAATATTTTCAACAATTAATTAGTGCAATTGATTTTTGTCATAGTCGTGGCGTCTACCATCGTGATCTTAAACCCGAGAATTTACTCCTAGACGAATATGGTAACCTTAAGGTGTCCGATTTTGGATTAAGCGCGTTACATGATTCAACTAGACAAGACGGGTTACTACATACGACTTGTGGTACCCCCGCCTATGTAGCCCCCGAGGTTATTAATAAACGAGGTTATGATGGTGCAAAAGCCGATATATGGTCATGTGGGGTCGTGTTATATGTTTTATTAGCCGGGTTTCTACCATTTCATGATACAAATTTGATGGAATTGTATAGAAAAATTAGTAGGGGGGATTTTAGGTGTCCATCTTGGTTCCCACCCGAGGTCCGAAAACTCTTATGTAAAATACTTGACCCGATCCCATTATCGAGGATAACCGTGACAAAATTGATGGATAACCCCTGGTTTCAAATTGGGTTTAAACATGTTGAAAGACCCAATAAAGATGACCTTGTTGAAGGTTCACCAAGCACCCCTAGGGATGTTCGGGCCGCCTTCAATGATATTGATAATTTCGAATGTGGCCCATCATCAGAGAGTCGAGATTCGAGTCCAATGAAACCGACATGTATGAATGCTTTTGACATTATCTCGCTTTCACCGGGATTTGATCTCTCGGGATTGTTCCACAAGGCCGGCGTGGGGCCTAAGCCTGAGACTCGATTTACCACGGCCAAGCCCCCGTCAATGATTATGTCGAAATTTGAGCAAATAGCAAAATGTAACAAAAGGTTCAAGATACACAAGAAAGGCGGTATAGTTAAATTACAAAGTAGCAAAGAAGGGAGGAAAGGAATACTTCAAATTGATGCCGAAATATTTGAGGTAGCACCTACATTACATGTAATTGAGGTCAAGAAATCGTCCGGTGACACAATCGAGTACAACGATTTTTGCGACCACGATTTGAGACCGGCATTGGGGGATATAGTTTGGACATGGCAAGGAAATGCAACAATTAATCAACCTCATGAACAAGTAATTTTATAGGAGATGTGTTTTTTTAGACTAATTAATTTGGTCTTTTTACATCATCCTATATAAATACAAGTTCTAGACAAGTATTGATTAATTGATTTAAAGCATTACTTTACACAAATTAAGTTTCTGCCTTAATTGATCTCTTTTCTTTAATTACATTATTACATGTAATTAGGATTGTTCTTGTATGAAACTAAATCATTGGTTGTATCATTGTATTGAGTAATTGAAGGTCATTCTTGTTGATTATATACAAGGAGAGTTATCCATAATGTTTAAATACTTTTAAGTTTTAACGTGTGAAACATTCTTTAGCAATGTTTATGTAAGATCTCTTTAATAATATGGATACTTCTTTTTTTTTAAAAAAAATTCCTAATCTAGACAATGCAATACGGTTTTCTTAACGACTTTCCTTTATTTTAAAACAAATGGCATAAGCATTTTTGCAGGTGATTATTTACCTAAAACACCGGCCGGCTAAAATAACTTCCACCAATCACCACTTTCCATAATAAAAGCATCAAGTTCTTTTATTATAGGTATGATTTTAAAATATGATATTTACAGCCGTTTTACAAGAGAGTTACTCGTACTGTATTTTTTCGGCAGGTAAGAATACAAGTCAACCGCTGCCGATAGATTTTTGAGCTCTATCTATATTTGCCAAATTCATGTGAGTAGAATGTTATTAATTAACTTTTTCGTTTTTACCTCTTTTTTTAGGGACGTTTTTACCTTAAATATGTGCTAAGTTTTAAAATTTTAAACAATTGGTAAAAAAAATCATGATGAATTGTATATCAATTACTTAATAAAATAACGATAAAGACAAATGTAACAATTTTAGAATGTTTAATCCTGTTCTCATAGATAAAATACGTTATGAAGTCATCGACCTAAAATTCTAATCAATACATATGAGTTTTTAATAGGAAGTTTTTGCTTAACTAGGGCTCAAACACCAACTATTTAACAAAATAGTGTGGGTTTGAAACTATTATTTTTTAGTCTGTGATAGCGATAAGGTAAAGAGAAATAAGGACAAAATGGAGCATATTTGATGCTATTTACGTTCCTGTAGCTTCTCGACGTCCATGACAGCGAGAAAGAGATTTCAACACCTTCTCGCTGGCCCAGGCAAAGAGAAGATGAAGAAACCAAAAAATCGCAAATTTGCCCATTCATTCTGTATGTGTGTCATTTTAGCATCTTTCATCTTCTCGCTATTTTTCTTGCCCTTGAGGTTGACGTGCCTTCCTTGCTCTTTTGGGTTGGTGTAAATTGGCAACGGTGCTCTAAATGGCGTAAGTCGTATCATTGAGGGAAACGTGGACTTAGCTTGTGGCTCTTTAGGTTCTTCATAGTGTACATTGTACAAACACCGTACTTATTTATTCATGACCAAGGCAACAACTACTGTAACTTGAATGAATAAATTCTAATTTTTATCATCTTGACCACCGATACAAACACCGTACTTATTTATTCGTCAAGCATATAATAGGAAGCAGGCCAGGCACATAGAATGATCAGCGTTTCAAATTCATTTAACTAGCAATTTCAAGTATAGTATGAAAGAACATCATATTCGATAGCAATCTCTAAGGGCAAGAAAGATAGCAAAAAGATGAAGGATGCCAAAATGACACACATGCAGAATGAATTGGCATATTTTCGAATTTTTGGTTCTTTCATCTTCTCGGACAGCGAGAAGGTGTTGAAATCTTTTTCTCCCGGAAATTGATGACGTGAACCCATTTTTGGTAAATATTTTCAAACCTGCCATATTTTGAAAAATAGTTGGTGTTTGAGTCCTAATTAAGCAAAAAATTCTTTTAATAGTTTTTAAAATAATTGTATTACTTCTTTAACATATAAAATTATTAAAAAAATCTCCTTCTTAATAAATATGGGTTGGACTGGGCCAAAATTTGGGCCTCAATGATGGCCCAAACCCAGCCCAAAATTACTTTGGGGCCTTTTGGAGTGACACATGGACTGTTTTGGGCCCAAATAAAAGGCACAAGCCCTGTTAAAAAGCAGGTTACGCTGAACCGGGCCACTGGACTCCGTACTAGCTATGGAGTAATAAATAAGTACTATATTAATTTTAGTTACTTCACTTGCATCTTCATATAATGTAGCCAAATAATCTTTTTAAACAGCAAGTCTTGTTTGCGACGGATTGACCTGTCGCAAGCTTAAGACGGGTTAATTTTGTCTCACAAAGTGCAAGTGGGGGTGCAAGTGGGGGGCTCCATTTCCCACCCGCTTGCACCCTCACTTGCACTTTGTGAGAGGAAATTGACCCGTCGCAAGCTTGCGACGGATCGGTCCGTCACAAATGAGACTTTGTGCTTTTTAAATATGGTATGAGAGGAGAAAGTTACAAAGAATATACTTCGTATGTTTTTGCATATTCCCTTAATGTAGTAAAGTACTCGATTTAAAAGATGTGAATTTGTGATAGGAGAATGTCCCGTATGTTCTTTTTTTTGTGTATAAAAGGAGCTATAAGGATAATTTTTAAATTAGAGGGTTTAAATTTTGAACCATGGTCATAAGTATCACCGTTCATGAATTTATCAACTAAGTTAGTTGACATCCGTTAGAAAGAAGATAGGTGACATTGCTCTTTCTATGACACCATCAAGTTTGGATTATTGTCACTTCCTCTCATAAAATTATTTCTGTATTGGAGAAAAAAATTAACTTAAATTTTGATTCCTTCTTTACTTATCCAACAACTAATTTCAAGATAAAATTAAAAATGTTAAATCATTTCAAATTTTCAATATAAAAATACAACAAGTCTTGCTTAAGACGGTACACTATCCGTCTTAACCTTAGATGGGTCGAGACTCGAGTATTACCCCCTGATGATAACAAAGACAAAAAATTTGGTAATTTTTAGGCAACAAGTGGAGTGGTGTAATATGTATTTGACCCGTCTTAAGTTTAAAACGGATAATATACGTCTTTAATGAGAAATAATGACAAAAATGTATGATTTTTAGTAAAAATATATGCTGTTCAGTGAACAAATCCAATTGAACGCAATTCATGGTACAAGCCCAACCCAACCACATAAACCTTCCCAACCCAACCCAACCCAACCCACTCCACTCAACCCACCAACGAGTCAAACAAGAAATAGATATTTTAGGTGAATGAAACAAGGCATTATAAGTCTTTCCTTTTTCTTTTTCCTACCATAACATTAACAACCGTATAAGTTCTTTTTTCAAGATGCATATAATTTTTTTAATCATAAATACTTATATCAATTGATAAAAAGTTGTTCTAACTTAACCACAGATCTCGTGTTCGAGTTCTAAGAATACAATAATGTTAAAACTCATGAGTTAGAGTTCTACCGCCCTAGTAATCCTAACCAGCTCGAATTTGCATTAAACTAAATGATTTACAAAAAAAAATGCATATAATCTTTTTAAATTATGCAAAATATGTTAATTATTTAGATGAGGCAAGAACTAGATTATTTATAAAATGACAGACACTTATATCATATATCTATATAAGATATTATTGACACATTTCGCATTTAACTGAATACATATAACCGTCTTAAAAACGACCAACTGAAGAACTAAACTACGATACTCCTTACCCCTAAATTTTATAATATTTCATTTTACAAATTATATTTAGGGGTAAGGAAGACGATCGTCCTTAACACCATAATTTTTCCATAACAACCTACCCACACTAACTAACAACCCCACTCCACTCCACTTTCCAACCAAACAAATCTCTTCCATTTCAACATTCCCTTTCATCTCCCTTTTCTCCATCCCAAAAACACAAATCTTCCTTCATTCTTCTTTCACATTTTCAAAAAATGACATTTAATAATCTCACTAAACTCTTCATTCTCTTCTCACTATTTCTCATTTTAGTTGACTCAAAATGCGCAAAACCCTCAGATTTTCACCTTATTCTCAAAGCATTCAACTCAACTTCTTCAACATTCAACTCCTCTATTTTCCAACATTTTCCTAAAAATTGTTCTTCCCAAATTAATGAAATTAATCTCTCATTTCTTAACTTAAATGGTACTATTTCATGGAACTTCTTAAGAAATCTTTCACATTTACAATCTATAGATCTTTCCCATAATAACCTTAAAGGGTCTATCCCTAGTTGGTTTTGGTCACTTAATTCACTTCACAAAGTCAATATTTCCAACAACTATTTTGGGGGTAATCTTGGTATTTTACCTTCTATTCATTTCTCTAATGTTCAAAGTATTGATCTTTCCCATAATAGGTTTACTAAATTGGGTAATTTTTCTGGGTTTTCTAATTTGAGTTATCTTGATGTTTCTCATAATAATTTGAATATTTTATCATCTGGGATTTTTTTAAATCTCACTAAATTAAATCATTTAGATATTTCAAACTGTAATTTATCTGGTAATTTAAATCCCATTAGAAAGTTGCAATCTTTGAAATATTTAGATGTTTCAAACAATAATTTATTGGGAAAATTTCCAATTGATTTCCCACCATTACAAAATCTAAACTTTCTCAACATTTCATTTAATAAATTTACTGGTAATTATTTACCAAAATACTACCAAAAATTTGGTAAATCAGCATTTTTAAAAGCTGGGGATTTTACTGTTTCTACTATTATTACATCAAATTCAAAAATCCCATCTCATAAACTCACAAAAAAACACAATCATAGTAAAAAACAGAGTAAAAACAGAGCACCTAATAAATCAAAAAACAAGAAACTTATGTTGATACTAGCATTGTCGTTTGGTTCACTTGGGATTGTCGTTTTGGTGTTTGCTATGTTGTACATCATTCATAGAACTAAGTTAAGGAACAGTAAAAAGAAATGGGTCATTTCAAAGCCTATACAAGTTCCCTACAAGATGGACAAATCTGGTCCCTTCGAGTTCGAGACTGAATCAGGTATAATAGGTTTACGTAAATAATCAATTTAGTTGTTTCATTACTAGTATAATATACTATGTAAAATATTATTAGCATAAATTAGGCTCAAGATAATGTTATTATCGTTTTGTTTGATGTCACACAAATACAAGTTAATTAGGGCAATGATAACGTTATCACCAGTTTTACTAATGCCTCTCGAGTTACGAGAGAGTGAATAGTGAGATACACTTATAATTAACTTGAAGTACTATTTACTCTCTCACCACTAGAGCGATATTTATAAAAACTACGGTTAATTTATCGTTTCCCATAAATTTAAATTAGTTGAATATTTACGTAATCCTATTATTCAGGAACATCATGGACGGTCGAGATTCGAGAAGCCACGTCAGCACCAGTAGTAATGTTTGAGAAGCCATTGATGAGTTTGACTTTCAAAGACTTGATAGCTGCCACGTGTCACTTTGGAAGGGAGTCACAGCTGGCAGAAGGCAGGTGTGGGCCCCTGTATAGGGCAGTCCTACATGGCGACCTCCACGTGGCAATTAAGGTATTGGAAAATGCAAGAGGAGTTGACTCTGAACAAATTGTAGCCATGTTTGAAGATATGTCTAAGCTTAGACATCCTAACTTGTTGCCTATTTTTGGTTACTGCATTGCAGGTAAATTTAACTTTTTTTACTTTCACTTTTGGATTTGTTTTATTATCTGAATTTTACTGTAGATAGGTTAGTAGGTTACTATATATTTACCCATGATGTTTTGATAGAAGTACAAGTAGGCAAAAAGGTAGCCCTAGATTTTGCTATTAAATCTTCTCCTAATCAATAGTTATTTCCGTTGTTCTTAACCGTCTTTACTTAATACCCTTCAGAACGCCTTTTTATTTCAGTATCTACGTTAATTAGATATGAGATCATCTTCAGTTAATAGTTAATACGATTTTAAACAATAATCAGTGTAGTTATTTTTGCATAGTTAATTATTAACTGCGTCCAAGAGGGTGATTTCAAATTTGATTTGAAAGTGTGATGTTAAAAGTAGTGGTTATTTATGACTATGTCTACTTAAAAATCAATATAATATGTACATTTATCATGTTTAATTTATCAAAATTGTGTAGTTGTTTATTGTTTTTAAAAAAAATTATTTTTTTTATTCGTTAACTCTTTCCGTTCCAAATTCTCTCATATATCGTTAATACTAGTTTTACCCCCGCACAACATTGTAGAGGGTTGAAATTCAGGAAGTTTGCTTAGTGCAAATATTCAGAGCAAAATTGCCTTATATGAAAAAGAAAAACAATATTTATGGGGTCAAATTGAACAAATTAAAGAAAAAAGATTAATAAAAATTTATACTCATATAGTCTTATCCATTTTTTTATTAATATTTATATATAAATTCGGATAAAACTGAAATTATAAAAGGAGAAGATATAATCAAAAATTAATAATTGGACAAATTGTATTGAGTACCTAGCATAGTAGCATTAAATTAAATTGAAGTGTAAATGACGGGTGGGGTCATGAGTCCTAAACTCAATCAGTCAATCCGAAAACTTACAAAAACTTCCATTTTATATATAGAAGATTGTATTTTGTTCGATGACAGATGACTAGATGAGATTCGCGAGACGAGATTTTTGAAATTTCAAAATATATCCGAGTATTATATCGCATTATCAAGTATTTTGTCCGATGGCAGATAAGATATTTTGACATTTCCAAATACGTCCGAGCAAGGACGAAGCTAGAACAAATTAAGAATCAGGGCCGATTTTCATTTCATCGATGTGTAGTCATTCATTAGAAACTTCACAGTCTCAAACCACTAAATTAAAGTCGTCTATATTTAATACTTCCTCCATTCAACTCCACTCTACCAAAAAAAATTTTCACATTTGCCGAGATGAGTTTTGCACGGTAAATATCGTTAGCTACGTGTTTGCAAAAATTATAAAAGTTAGATATTAATAATGTACTCGTAAAGACGAATCAAACAAGATCACACATGAATATATTTTTTACTTATATATTGAGAGAAAATTGCAATTATATGATCGCTTGTGAATAGTGTACAAAAAAGAAAGTGGTAGAGTGGAGTTGAATGGAGGAAGTAGGATTTTATTTTATTATTCTTGTTTAATCATTGAATTGGACATTGGTTATTTCCAACAACTTCATATTTTATAATAAGCTTTTTAAAACACCCTTTGAAATTAAGTATAAATAATGGAGTAACAGATTTCCTATAATACGATTTTATGGTAAATTAAAGTTGAACCAATAAAGCGTGCAAATGTCACATTAATAAAGCAGGGGTCATTCCAAATGAAATCCAAACTTACAATAAAAACAAATAAATATATTGTAAGAATTAAAATAACAAATTCCAAGCTTCCCTTAGCTCGAACCCATGACCTCAAGAAGAGCTTGCCTAGACTGTTGTACTTATCAATAATGATTCAACCAATTTAGCACAAACAATTCATTGATTGATAATCTACTCAATTGTTACTTATTCTAGAAACGCTTGCCCGGGCCATGGCCCATCCGGCCCAGGCATAGCTTCGCCATTGCGTCCGAGTGATCATTATCAAATTCAAAACAAATAAAATTCAATATAAATACATAGTAAATTAGTAATAATACAACAAATAAATAACTGAATTTTATATATATAGTATAGTTGACCTAAATTGAAATATTGATGTAGTTGAAAATATAAATAATAAATTGAAGTGAAAATGGACCTACACACCAACCATGCATTAAATAGGGCTCACGGAAAGATTTAAGGCACCTCTTCTTCTGATAATGTCGTCGTATACTCATATTTATTGCATGGAAGAGGTCACGTAAACGTAAGGGCATTCAAACATGCACAGTCATCATTATTTTTGGAAACTTGTCTTTTTTTTTTCTTTCAAATTTTTTCACTGCTTTGGTGATTCCAAATTTCGTTCTATCTCCTACACTGTTTTGTGACTCTGGTCTTTGGTCCATGCAATACAAATAATACAATTTTAATATTTATTATAATTCAATTTTTTTTTTTTTAAGTTGTGTCTGTAACATAATGCTCACATATAACATATTGCGGCATTTATGGGGTGTTTTGTTTGTATCGAGTGCGATAATATTAACAAAGCTTCATATGTCAAGCCATGGGATAAGCGTGGGCCGTAGGGGCATCGGATAGCGAGACGATACCGGGTATCGCTATCTCAAAAATAAAATGAGAGTTATGACTTGTGTTGGATTTGAACTTAATGTTTTTTTACAAAATAAAATGAGAGTCACCAACTTCTGATATACGAGTAACAAAAAAGGGAACGGAGTAACAAAAAAGGGAACGTATAATTACTATACCCTTAGCTTCGTCTTACCATAAACTCCGTATATGATGATTTCGTTTTTCAACATGATTATGAATATTTGTACTTTAATTTTAAAAAAAAAATTGTATTTGTTCTATAGTTTTTAATGTTATATTCCGAGAGATATTGAAGTATGTAAAAAAGTGATCAGTTAATTGAAATATGAGAAGAACATATATAAAAAAAATTAAAAAAATATGTATTGGTGTTTAAAGATGTTCATTATTGCGCTTTTAAGTTGGTGAAATTTTTGGGGGAAGTGCTAAAAAGAGTGTGGGAGTAGAGTGTTGTTGTTGTCAAATTAAAGATGTTTGTATGGAATCTAGAATGAAGATGGTCACTTTCTCTATACAAATCTACAAATGTAATTAACTACATAACTACTTTGATTGTTTGTAATCTATTAAAAGTATAAGAGATGTGAATTTATAAGTAGTTGAAATGGTTAAGAAATGCCCTAAACAAGATGTGTGTGTGTGTGTGTTAGGTTTGGAATAGCCACTTCTTCTAAACTAAAAGTTCTAAAACTACTACTAAAATAGTAGAATGTCATCTATGTGTCTTTAGTGTGGAAGTGTAACTGTGAGTATATGGAAAAGTAGTTTGAAATTTTGATCACCATTACTATAAATGTCTCAATTAATTTCGAGATTAACACATATAATTATAATTATAGTTATTCTATAGACTGGAAAATTAAATGACGCCACCAAGAGCTTATGAAAATGAAATGGCCTAATATTTACAGTACTAATGTCACATAATCATATTCTAGTAAGTTACATACTTTTGATCGAGTTTTCGTGGTATTGTATGGAAAAGTATATGCATTTCATATCAATAAAATCATAATGAGTATAGTAAGTTTATTGTAAAACTGTTTTACAATAAATTAAAACACTGTAAAACTATTTGAAAAGTACCTTGATGTGCTTCTTACCGAGTATTACAAGTAATTGGAGGATACTTTTTATTAGGGTAAATTAGGTAAATTGATCTATAGTTGTACATACATTATATCATTTGTGTGCAACAGTTTGAATCATAAAATGACTATTTGAAAACATTAATAATACAACATAAATGTAAAACAAAGACACAATATTATTATAGTTTGAGCGACCAATTGCGCAACCAACAACCACTCACAAATTAAATTTTATTTTTAATTTGGAGGTTACATAGATGGAGTAAAAAGATTAAAATCTTAGGGACATAGCAATTATTTCATTTATGTAATAGACGACCTTTTTTAATGCATTATTGTAAGCTCATCAATATAATGTACTTCATATAATCATATTTATGTTGAAATCTATAGTTCTTTTTACCATCTATCATTTAATTTGTCAGGAAAGGAGAAGCTAGTTTTGTACGAGTTCATGTCCAATGGTGACCTACACTCATGGCTACATGAGCTACCCGCGGGTAGACCTAACGTGGATGATTGGAGTACCGACACGTGGGATTACCAAAATGACCCCGAATCCACTCCAAATAATAACATTCCCACTTCCCCTGATAAACTCAATTGGCTCACGCGCCACCGCATTGCTCTCGGAGTGGCGCGTGGGCTAGCCTACCTCCACCACGCCCGATCAAAGCCGGTGGTCCACGGACATCTCGTTCCCTCAAATATTCTCCTTTCGGATGACCTCGAGCCTCGAATTGCCGACTTTGGGATGTGCTTAGGTGGCAATGTGGGGTCAGCTGAGGATGACGTGTACGGATTTGGGTTGATCGTAATTGAGTTACTAACTGGTCAACCCAGTGCTTCAGATAACATATTAGGTCAAATTAGAAAATCTGTTCGAGATGGTAACGGGGCTAAAATGTTAGATCACAGGCTTAAACTCGACAATGACTCGACCACGAGGGCCGCGGTGGAGTGCCTTCGAGTCGGCTACCTTTGCACGGCGGAGAACACTAGTAAGAGGCCTACAATGCAACAAGTGCTTGGTTTACTTAAGGATATACACCCTTAGTTAACTAGCTAGACAAGTAGACGTGCATGCTCATGTATTGTAATTTGTATAGGTACATTTGTTTGAGTATCACGCTCCTTTAAAAGCGCGTGAGAGAGTAGAAATTAAAAGGGAAAGTAATCTCTCCTCGAGTTCTTGCATCTTTTATTTACGGTCCCGAAAGAGATTTACTTTTTTACCCCACACGTCATCTTTTAACAAGACGTACAAGTCTCAGGTGACTTCTGCGCGCGCTTCAATTTTTCGTTTACAAATTTTAATGTGAGACGATCTCACAATAATGTTAATGGTGAGTTTGCTCGTATATATAAGTGTATATATGTTATCGTGTTTTACCTTTGTATATTTGTTGCTTCATTAGTCTACTTTCTACGTAGTTTAGTATGGAGTAATTGATATATAATTCAGAGACTAACGGTACTAATTTAGTATGAAACCGTCTGTAAAGGTCTGCGTACTTACTCATGCAATATCGTGTGACACTTATCAGTTATCACCCAAGATATCAACCTCGACAAATTCTCAAGGGATGACCGTTAAACATACATTTTACTTGTTATCAACTTGGTTTCTTTAAATAATTTGTTCGCGTATGTGCTAATATGAGGTCATTGAACGATGTCTAACAAGTTTATAAGAAACTGATTAATTGGCCTTTTATTTGAAATATCATAAATTATTAAGAGAGTTCAAAGAAAAAATTCTTTTAAAATTTATACTATTGTTTTATCGATTTTTCTAACATGTGTCCACTAGGCACATGTTAATAAAACTAAAATGGAAAGAATTAAATGATGTTCTTTTAAATAATACGAAAAGTAATAGTAAAATTCAGTTTCCCATAAAAACATCATTTAATTCTTTCCATTTTAGTTTTATTAGAAAAACCGTTATTTTATTTAAATGTTTGCTTCCTCTATTTTTTATTAAAAAAAATGAAGAAATGGGGACAAAAAGAAGTGGGGCGAAACCATGAGAGGAGGGAGGAATATGGTGATGTTGGAAGAAAATTGATGAAGAATCCCACTATTTCTTTTTATATTTATTATTCTCCTTTAAATTTGTTGAACTTTTGCCTTTTTGTCTTTCTTGGTTCCAATTATTTATACTTTATCCATGGAATCATTCCTAGCTTTTCCTTTTCTTTAGTAATAAAGTCATATAATTAACTTCTTTTATTATTTACACTTTATACCAATAGTAAATTAGTAATACTAGTATATAATATTATTGGTGAGCATACTACTAATAAGATATGAGTTTATCTTGGGATGAAAAAAAGATTTAACAAAGAATGTTCTATTTTCCACTCATCATTTGTTTAAGTTGTTCAATTGATTCTTCAACAAAATTCTTTTCACATGCATGGTTGCGATCTAATCTAATCGGGTACTTTTACAAATTTTACATTGTTTTAGAGACGGATTTTTTGCCCTATTTTCGTGTTCTATCGTAAATTAGTAAAGCCAATTGGTCATTTAATTTTCTAAACCGTACTTAAATAATTAGAAATTTAATAGTAATTTTTAACATGTTTTTACGCTCCATCCAGCTAAAACTCCATTTACAAAAGTGGATGAAACAAAGTTATTATTTACAAAAATATGAAAAATAGGTCCGTCAAATCAACTTTAGAAAATGTTTAACTTGACTAAAGTGGATGAAACTTGGGAGAGACGTATAGTAATTAGCCCTTAATGTCAAATCTTTTATCCACAAATTTTCATCTAACATTTACTTATCCCAACCCACCAGATATACAACTTGACTTTAGATCATTACACTTGTGAATGGAATATAACCCAAGTATTTACCCTCCGAGTTGTTCTTCCTTTGAGACAGCATATTCTCGTCTGAAATAATAAAAGAGTATTTTATAATTATTTTATAGCGAAATAAATATGACCACTTTTAGAAAACAAGTTACCATAATTGGCCAGACTACCATTGTGGTTACATTTTACAATAAAGTGATCACAAGACATCGTCTGAAACATCAAGTAAACGTTTGAAACAAGAATTTGTCTTACCCTTAATAATAGTGTCATATGACTCATATCACCAAAATCACGGTGATTATTATTAAGCTATAGTAGTTGAATTCAATCAATCTTAATTAATACTCTCTCCGTTTTATAATATAAATCGTTTTAGATAATTTCATAAGATTTAAGAACATTTTAAAAAAAATTGTAGTAGTAGTTATGTATTATAAATGCTTTTGTTAAATAACTTTTTTCACCAATAAAATGGCTTAAATTACTTCATTTTTCTAAGTTTTAGTGCTTTGAAAATTGAAAATAGTACTTCGTATGTAATACATGGGAAAATGCAAAAGATCTTTTAAAAAAAAATTGATTTTTTTCATAAACGACTTATATTATGAAACGGAGGGAGTATAATTTTCATAACTATAGTCAGATTAGTATCCGATTGCACATCCTTTAAATCATTTATAGCCTTTAAATCAAAAGTAAACATAAACAATTGAAAAAAAAATGATTAGATGAACACTTGCGTCTTGCTATAGTAATAAGTGACTAAAATAATAATATAACCCCTCCCTTTCAAAATGACTTGCACGTTACATTTGTACTAAAGTTTTTAAAAAACCTAGTAGTATTAAAACATTATAAGTAGGGTAAAATGGGGATCATGGATTGTTAAACAATGCAAGAATATATTGTTATGTCTTACTTCGTATGAGACTATTTGATACGGAGTAATATGGTACTAGAAGTTATGAAATCTACTACTCCGTCCATTCAACCTCACACTACACATTTCTTTTTTCACGTTTGCCAACGCGCGTTTTGCGTCGAAAATATAGTTCGCTACGTATTTGTAAAAATTATACGAGTTAGATAATTTTTAATATACTCCTAAAAACGAATCAAACAAGATCCTACATTGCTAAGTTAACCAATTAAAATTTATTTGGATAAGATGACTGTACTTTTACAAAATAAATGAGAGAAATAAAACTACAAAAATACTACTCCCTCCGTCCCTGTCCATGGTTGCCTTATTACTTTTTTTTTTTTGTTAATTATGTCTCAGTCAATTGTTGTTCTGTCCATGGTTGCCAATGAGACTATTGTCCACTTATCATCCGTTATGTATAACCACAAATGGTCCCCTACTTTTTTCTTGGTCTTTGTGCCAATATAAAAGGACAACAATTGACCGGGATAGAGGAAGTATAAGTATATAAAATTGGTAGCAAAATGGTAGATAAATCTTTGTAAAAGGAAATCTCATTTGACATAATAATTAGTAAAAAAACGTGGGGCATAAAATCAAATAATTAGGAAACCAAACATATAGAAGAGGTAGACAAATTGAGCTCATATCTTTACTATTTTAATTATTTTTTGTTTAATTAATCAAAATTTATAGACTTATTAGATTAGGGTCATTTTTAAAAAATAAGAATGTTTTAGTGCATTAGTCTTCATTCAAAAGTTACCCACTTTTTTAGATCTCTTTATTTAATTTTTTAATTTAAAAAATATATATATATATTACATAAAGGGACCATATTGATTTTATCCCCATGGTTTCTTTTGAATTGGAATATGACATTCTGAAGAAGTGTAGGAGATAAACTGCACACTTCAATTAGTAAGTTGTCATCATGTATATGGTAAGTATTTGTATTAAAATATTCTAAAAAGAATTTTCCAACTAATAATATTGTTGCCATGCAGTTTGTCTAGTGAATTTTGATAGTGCGCCTTATTCAATTAATTTATTGTTACTCATACATGTTTACACCAATCATTCATTTCACATTTCGATAGATACTCCCTCCCGTCCTGACCAAATTACCAATTTCCCCAATTCTCCTTGTATATTTGTGTTCAACGGGTGGTTTTGTCCGAACAACTCGTCTCGTTGAAGATGGATACTATCCGTCATAAGTTGAAGACAGATAGTGCCTTTTCACAATATGCAAGTGGGAGGGCAAGTTTAGGGATCCATTTTCCCTCCACTTACACTCCCCACTTTCAAATTGTGAGGAGTATTATTCCTCTCCAGTTTGTGACGGATAGTGTCTGTCTTCAATGAGAAATTATATTGTCCGAAAGGGTGGAAGTACTGTAATGCCTTTTCTTTTTGACTGTTTGGTAACCCGAATTCGAGTCAAGTAGACCCATAGGCCACAAAGCCGGTAAAGTTCTTCATTATAGGTTTAAACGACAAGATTCAAATGGTGTCAAACCTGAAACATTTACAAAAGGACGAGGGATTGTCAACACTATTACTTGCCAGAGACTGTCTAGTGACTACAAAAGCTTTACAAGCTCCTCAAACATTCAAAGTGATTGCAATAGTGATAAAGGCACATTTTCACCAATTAGGAACCTCTCCATTTCGAAAGACAGTCTGTCTAATTGAAGACTGAAAACCTCTCATAAAAAGCAAGTGCGAGGCAAGTGGTCTTCACCTAAAGACATATTATATCCGTCTTCAATGAGATTTAGTGTCCACTCTCAAACCCATTTAATAATATTTCACCCACAAATTCTCATTGAAGACGTGTACTATCCGTCACAATATGCAATTCATATTGTGAGAGGGACACTATCCGTCTTCAGCTTGTGACGGATAGTGACCGTCTTTAGTGAGACTAACTATATTTCACCAACTAAATTCTATTAGCTCTTTATTATACGCACAAAATTAAAACCATTAGCTGAGATGCCAGAATGCGATCTAGACCACCAAATGGAAATTGACTCTCCATTTCTTTTTAGGAAATGGAGAGGATCTACACGCTTTCAAGTATGGAAATTGAAAATGCGAACATTATCGCGGGTAAGTTAGCTAACCAAGCTGGAAATGCACCAGATTGGGTTCTTCAAACTCATACATGAGATTGCCATTAACTTCTTCCCTCACAGTACTAGAAATATGTAGCAAAAGGTACTTAAGTTGTTCATTAGCAACAAAATTGCTGTTTAGAACCTCTTATTAGCCTTCTTTTGAGTCGAGAAACGAGAAGGGAGTTTTTATTTCAAATCAAGCTACACCATAGCTAGTACAGCAAGCACGTAAAAGGAGCCATTATAATATCAACCCCTAGGCCATACCGACACACACATTCGAGCAACATAACGAGCAATAATTCGATCCCTTAATAGTCGATCCAAGTTTCCAAGGATTAGGCTCATTAATCCATCAAATTATTCGCTCCTTCATGAAGCCTTTCCTTTATCCAAAAATTGGCAGTTTAACTAAAAAAAACACAGAAAAAAAGTTCCACAAAACCGAACCTTACATCAACACCATCCCAATACTAGTACTCTTTTATGGAGCCCACCTGTCAATAGAACCGAAATAACACGCAACATAGTCCTTTATGGAGTATTTCAACACTAACGTTATCACTTAAATCAGTTTAAATAGAGAATGCAACTACTTCCTCCGTTTCATTGAGTTGTATATTTTTTTCAAAAACAAACCGTGAAAGAAAATTGAAAAATGTAGACAATTATATAGAACGAAGTATTAATTTCAGTCAAAAAACTCTATCAAGATTTCTGGATAGAAGCAGTTTAGCATAATAGGCTAACACCCACTGCAAATGAGTTATACTTCGTACTTTTTACTTATCTCTTCTGCCCAGGAACAATAGACCAACAGGGCAGTAGAATTTTATTGATGTATTTTACGGGTTGCACTGCTTGCACGTGCGCTCACCTTAGCAACAGGGGTTTACGTATGCTAGATCACCTAGATGATAGATAGGTGAACTTAAGAGAAATATTATACTTATGCACACCTTGTTTTGGAAAGTTAACCAATCCCGTCACAGGGTCCAAGTAAATTCCCTGAGATTTGTGAAGCATTAGAAATGGGGAGATGAGTCGTCCTTGACTCCTTCCACTGGAAAGTAAGAGTTTTTTGCCACTTTGCCAGTATCACTATTGATCATGATTTCTTCTCGGCCCTTCTATCACTTGATCATCTCTTGGCTTCACTCCGCTTTTGTTGCCTGAATTTTCATAAAGCAAAGTGTATTCATTTACAAACCAGAGGACAATGTTACTCAATTTCAGCTTAATTTAATTTTTATAATAAAGGAGAGGCGCAAAAAATGCGGTTTATAGGAGAGGGTGAAAAGGGAAGGGGGGGGGGGGGGGGGGGGCTGTACATTTATTGCCAAAAATAGATTTACAAAACAGCAAAATGCTTGGACTAGTGTAGGAACCGCAACCTGCCATGTCTAAACTCTAAACATTACAATCTTGCAAAAAGACAAACAAGTATATAAAGAGCTGGGAGCTAAACCAGTACTATCCCCTTCACCACGGCTGGTATATATTTTTTGTATTGATCATCCTAATTCATGAATCCCATTAACGAATGCACAGAAAATTTAACCTATAACGGACACTAACACAGTAACACACGATGAAGGTAAGAGCATCCTACAGACCTACAGTAATGGAAACTCACCCCAAATCTTCAACTTCACATCATCTTTGCATAACTTAGCATGGGATGATCCTACCAAAAGCTTACTCCAAATAATAATATGAAAACCCTAGAAATCAATAGCATATATGTACGTCAAAACGAAGCATTATAGACTTCACTAATTTGCTAAACTAATAGAGTAACTGCACTATCCACTGCTGCCCCGCAATAATAATGAAGGAAAAAAACAACACAAAGTTCTAATAGAATCATAGCCAGGCTATAAATTAGAGAATATTTCTAAATCAATCACGGAAAATGGCACAAAGATTCTAAATAGCTTGAGCTTCTAGCCTAAAGTTTCATACTACGGTTCAAAATTTGCAAGCCAAAAATGAAAAATCCAATGATGCTTGATGTATGGTCATGTCATTATGTTGTAGGGGAGCCGGGCGTCATGGCCAATATCCCAACATTACAAGAAAAACTGGATTTAGGTACTGATATTTACCGACCAAACAAAAATTTGATCGGCACAATGTGTTAGCGACAAATCGTGTACTGTCGATAATTTACTGACCAATTTTTGAGTTTTACTGGTCGATTTTGATATTGGTATAAATTTTCATCAAACTAGAAAAGGGCAGCCCTCCCTCCTATCATTTACAAACACTTCAAAGAAAAAATACCCACACATCCCAAATTGCGAACTACGCACCACACCACCGTTGCACCACCTCCCACCCCCACCGAACTGCCACTGCGTAACTGCAAACTTGTGAAGCGGTGTATTCAACAGGACTTCCCTAAATGTTACTCCTTTACTGTCCCTTCATTTTCCATACATATCTCTAATTCCATGCTACATATGATTTGAGAATAATGCAACTATGATTACATATACAATTTACATAAATGTCTACCAAGCATCAGAATTTATGTAAGCTCCTTCAACATTTACATGGATGTCTGGTGCATGATGCATATACTAGTGGACTTGTTTCTGTTGTGTCCTTAAATGCTCACACACACCCGCAAACAACTATCACAAATGACAAACTACAACCAGAAAAATAGTTTGCAATTTCGAAAAATACAAGTATTGTATTGTGCAGTTTAATATCAAATCCTATCAATTGCATGTCATAGAGAGACAGGATTTAAAGAAGAGGGGGTAAAAAACCAAGACAACAGAAAATGATATAACCAAGAACATAATGGAAATGAGACTTACCATTTCATAATAAAGGTAGTCCTAATGCCAGAACTCCATGGGCAATGACCAGTTGAGACTGCCTTATAAATAATCAGTCATGGTTGGATTATATATTCCGTCAATTTAAATTATCCATGCGCAAGTGCTGCACCACTCCAGCCTATATTGATTCCGTTGCTGAGTTATCAGCTACAAGATGATTACAATAATATATATTATCAATAGATCTAAATTTTGACAGATGTTCTCCCGTAATTTTTTTATAAGCTCAAATCTATGACAGCAAATCAATATTTCACCCACTATGCAATGTGGAAACGGAACTTTTCTAGATACATGACAAAAAAATTCAATAGAATGGGCATCCCTCTTTTTGCTCAAGTATCAAGTGTGTGTTAATCATGGCCAATGGATAGAGATAAAATGGAAACACTGCTTAATTACCTGCCTCCAAAGTTTTATCGCGATCTAGCTTGGTTTATTTTACTGTGAAGACCATCCATCAACATATTATAGGAGGCAATATCAGGAAGGTATTCTCTATCCAGCATCTCCTCAACCAGGCGCTCACCCTCTTTTATTTTACCTTCCATTGTGTAACCAGAAACTAATATCTTAAATGTCATTGCATCGGCAGCTAAACCCTTGCTGGAAGCCAGCAACCTCAATCTGTCACCTTCAGCAGTTTTTCTCAAACGACAGGCATCTTGAAGAAGACAGTTAAATGTCACACTATCCAAAAGAATGCCCTCTTTTAGCATCTTGTCAGTCAATGCCAGCGCCTTGTCTATCCTCTGAAATTTCCTCAAACCTTCTATTAAAGTGCTACAGGCAATGAAGTTAGGAGCTTTTCCTTTCTTCCACATCTCGTCGACGACCTCTAATGCTCTATCCACATTGGATTCACAACAAAGCCTCTCAATTAATTCAGAGCTATCAAACCCATCAGGCAAAACCCCTTTCTTCACAAAGTCAATCAGAAGATCACATGCCAGCGATGTCTTTTCTACCTGACACAAACCATTAATCAAAATCTCACAAGTAACGCTTGAGATCTCGCACCCCAAATCAATCATTTCATATGCCATAGCAACCCCTTCCTCAAACTTCTTATCCATAAAGAATCCTTTTATCAAAGTATTGAAAGTAACCACATTAGGCTCACATCCCTTAGCTCTCATCTCTTTAAACAATGCCAAAGCCGAACCAAACATCAAACTCTTACAATATCCACTAATCAGTATATTGAAAGTAAAAACATCTGGCATTACTCTATCATTAATAAGCCTATCATACAAGCTTAATGCCTTGTCACGTTGGCCATTCTTGACAAACCCATGAAGCAAAATATTATAGACAAGAACACTAGCTCTCCCATCAATCAGTTTCCGCATAGTATCAAATGCTAACAATGCATCATCCAATCTCCCAACTCTGCAGAAAGAATTGATGGCAAACCTAAAGATGGCTTCAATTCTCGGACAACAAAATATCCCGTCTGAGCAAGGGCATGGCTTAGAGGGCATACTTTCTAGTAGAACAAGCCGAAGAGCGTCAAAGCGATCTGAAATGGCTAGGGTCCTAACCATCCATTCATAAATATTGTGGTCATGGCGATAAGAATCAATGGTACTCGCCCACTGGAAGATGTGGAAGTCAAGAGGCGTAAATTTTGGATTGTAATGGAGCTTGTTCTTGAGGAAATGCAGCAGTGTTTGAGGTGTGATTGGTGGACGTAGGTGTGTCGTAAGGAAGGCTAAAAGCTGGGGTTGCGTTGTCGATGAAATGAGAGATATTGTGGGCAGTGGGGTGGGGAAAGCTTCAAGCATTGGGGCCGAAGATGAAGCAATAATCCCTACAGGTGGTGTTTGTTGAACCTCCTTTAGCTGAGGACTTATAAGCTTCCTCATTGCATTTCTCATGATTAAATTGGTGAGGCTTCGTTCTCTGAATACCAATAAACCACAAAATCAACTAAGCAATTACCAAAATGTCATCTTCTCTGTTTGATAGCAACAAAAATTCACACTTCTCCAAACCTAATCAAATATTATCAAAGCAAAATAAATACAGAACTATAGCAACATCAATTTCGCAAAATACTTCTTAAACAAAAATTGACTAAATATTAATTAAAAGAGTAGTCCTACTGTTGCACATTGTAGATACAACAACGAAAAGTAACATTGGAGAAGCACATTACATAATCCAATTCAAGAGGTATGCTCTAAATTTTGAAATAGGCCATGGCAGTCCGGCAGACACAAGATTTAGGCATCTCGGGGAACAAATATAATTTTCTCAGTTATTAAACAACATCTTCGTTGCCTTTTCTCCTAATTAAAATCCCATGTAAGTTGTTACCCAACTTCTATCATTTTCATTTAGTCTTTATAATTTTACTCAACTTAATTCTCAAAGTTGAAACCAAAGACGACGACGCACAAGAAGCAGATTTGATTACTTTGAAGTAGACATCATTAAGACCTGTGTAAGTCAAAATTTAACTGCAAAGATACTGAATTATTAAGTTAATTGCTGCCTAATCACACACATTACCAAAACTATCGGAATTGCGACAAAGTGCGCTCATTTGAACAAAAAAAAACTATTTTAACGGTATCCACAACCCCTTTGCGAGCTCCGTAGCCGTCTTGCGTTCCTCCAGCGCTCTGCTTAAAACGGTATTATCCGTCTTAAGCTTGAGACGGGTCAATGGTCCAATACTAACACATGGTGGTAAATGGTAATAAAGACAAAACCTTTGGTATTTCCTAAGCAAAAAGTGGGGCGATTTGGTATGTATTTGATCCGTCTTAAATGAAAATTTGTGATTGGAATTATGGTGTGATCAGCAAAATTCATTCTCGTTACGTAAGCATATGACAACATGTCTTCTTCACATTGCTTTAACTTCTATAAGATTTAAGTTACTAACAATGAACTTCTAAGATTCTCTAAACTTGATTTAATAATCCAACAAAAACTATAAAAACAAATTATAATGCTTCATCTAATCTAACCTCTTACAATAATCAATAAAATTGGGGTTTGGGGAAAAATGAAAAATGAAAAATGAAAACTTAAATTGGGGTTTGAAAACTTACAAGTAAACGAGGAAAGCGGTGGCGTCGGAGAGAAGGCAGCGGCGGTGGCGGCGGACAACGGTGGCGTTAGAAGGAAAGAGGAAGAAGAGAGAAAGGAATGTGGTGGCGTCAGGGTCTTCTTCTAACCGCCCTGGTTCCAGGCTTGTGAATACTTACACGGCTTGGCAAAATTGACTCGAAGGGAATGACATGACCGCACCCGATCCGATATCCAAACTAAAAACTCAAATTCGACCTAAAACACGAAGGATTTTCTTGTGAAAAGCAACCTTTAAAAAAAATATTTGCAAATCACTATCTAAAAAAATGCCAAATGAAACCTTCAAAAATTTTTTTTTGCCAAAAACCGTCAACTTAAAGTATTTTCGGTCATTTAAGTGTTTTTCACGTGAGAACCTACTTGTACTCTCCTCGAACCACCACTTCGCAACCAACAAGCAACACAACTGCGACCTACCTTGCACCCGCATCTACCTGCATACCAAATTTAAAAAATCCTAACCATTTGTTGTAGACTCGGACTTATAGTAACCCTTTCTGATGAGCCTTACTTTACACACCATCAACCCCGCATAAGGCTACCTTTGACCACCGTGTTGACAATCCATGGAAAGCATGTACTCTCAGATTTCCAATGAGTCAAAGAATATCTAAAATCGAGCTCGTTTGCTATCTCAAACATTGGCTAAAGTCACCCTAAAAAGTCATTGTCTTTTCGACTTTAAACTGAGTATGACCAACCCCTTTCACCACCTCGAAACCACCACCTTACACCAACACAACCACAGCCTTCCCTATATTGCCCTCTACCACCATATCAAATTTCAAATCCAATGCACCACCATAACCCCTTCAAAAGACCCTGGAAAAACCCCTGTCCAAAACACAAACCCATAATTCTTGTAGTGCTATTCGTGACCATACTATTCACGACCCATTTGACCACCCTTGGGAACCACCTATGACAATTGTGTACACCAGTAATAGAAAGCATGTACTCTCACCTCTCCAAGGAATTTATGAAAACCTCAAGCCGACCTCTTTTACTATCTCAAACATCGATTGAAACTCTAAAATTCGCCGTCTTCTTTTAGTAAACTTTGGCCGAAATGTTGTGTTTGACAAAAAAATTTATTAAAGACTGCGTTTGGTGGTGTTTCGCCAAAAAAAAAAGCTAAAAAAAATCAAACATGAATATTTATTGTTGAAAACTCACCATTATTCCCAAGTAATTTGATAATAACCAACCGAGAAGGCGATAATGATTCGAACCCGAATTGCACCGACTCGATCAAATTCTGCTACACCCAAAAATAACCCGACTTAATGAACCACTATGCCATCTATTGGCACCAGCGTAAACCTGACAAACGGGTCAACCGTGTTGTGTTTGGATCAGGTCAATTTAATTTGATAACTCTATTACTTGTATAGTAGTGGGATATTACTTGTATCACAAATGACGTTGTGTTTCAAAGATTAGAGTATTGTCACTCCTCTATACATTTATCAACTTTATTATTCACGTAGACTTTATTATTTAACTTGACTCATATTAAGGAAGAATAAGTTAAGTGGCGGAACCAGAATTTCAACTTAGGGGGCGAAAAATTTTAGAGGAGGTAACCGCCTCATAACATAAGGTACACCCAATTTTTTTTGAAAAATCTAACTAAATTTTTTGAAAATATCATCCGTCAGGGGACGAGAGCCCTGATAGCCCTCTAGCTTCACCATTGAATGGGTTCCGAAGATATTTGTACTTGTATAGTTGGAGTATCATTTATCAAGCACGCAAATTCTCATTTCAGGAAAGATTCAGACGGGTCAATCCACCTCACAAGAAAGCACCAAACTTGCTTTCTTGTGTGGCGAATTGACACGTCTAAAGCATTTAGACGGGTCACACCGTCTTAACTCTTAAGCAAGACATGTTGTATAAAGTAAGGAGAGAATCTTGAAAAAAATGGACAAATTCAAATCTCGAGACAAGAGCCTCTATTATTTTTTTTTGAGGGAAACTAGAGCCTTTATTTTCGAGCAACATGTTCAAAACACCAAAACCAACGATTCTCATATGTTTCTTTCCTTGGCTCCACTCCCCACTATTTTACTAGCTATTACTGTAGCTATTAGCTATATATGCCCTATTTCAAAACATTATCAAAACATTAAACAATACTGTACTTCCTCCATTCAACTCCACTCTACCACTTTCTTTTTTGTACACTATTCACAAGCGATCATATAATTGCAATTTTCTCCCAATATATAAGTAAAAAATATATTCATGTGTGATCTTGTTTGATTCGTCTTTACGAGTACATTATTAATATCTAACTTTTATAATTTTTGCAAACACATAGCTAACGATATTTACCGTGTAAAACCCGTCTCGACAAATGTGAAAAAAAATTTTGGTAGAGTGGAGTTGAATGGAGGAAGTATTAAACATTAAACATTACACATATAAATGCAACTTTTTTCTACTAAAATCTAATCTACTTACCCTTAAATAAAAGCTAAAATGTTTAAAGTACCATTTTAATAAAACCTTCCATAAATCTTGCTTTTAATGGAACTATGGAACTACTCCTATCTTTTTAGTATTCTGACTAAAAAAATCTATCAAAAAGTTTCAAAGATCTTGTAATATGTTTGTTATTGTTGTTGTTCTAAAGTAACTATCTTTAGTCATGGTTATCTTTTTGGTTATGTTTTTTTTGTGCATTAATGTTGCTGTAGCTGCAGATAGTCTTCTTTCTCCAAAAGGTGTAAACTATGAAGGTCAGCTTCCTTAACCCATTATCAAGTTTAATTAGTCTTGTTTAAGACCGTCTTAAATTTACTATTAAATGAACCATATAACATAAAAGAGACCGTCTTAGACTTAAACTTAAGACGGTCTAAAATGAGATTTTGTGTATCAAGTTACCACCTTTTTACTGAATAATTAGTGGGTTTGTGGTTTATTTTTAATATTATTGTGTTTTTTTGTTGCAATGTAATGATATTATGTTGGGTCATTCGGAAACAACTTCTTTGTGTTGGTAGGACAAGGGTAAGTCTGCGTACATCCGTCCCCCTTACCTCGCAATTTGCGGGAGCCATTGAGGCACTGGTAATGTTGTTGTTGTAATGCAATGATATTGTGTGTTGATGTTGTATTGATATTGGATTTTGGATGGTGTATATAGTGGCTGCATTGATGTTAGTGAAGAAGGAAATGAAAGATGAGCACAATGTTTTTGATGATTGGGATATTAATTCAGTTGATCCTTGTACATGGAATAGGGTTGCTTGTTCTGCTGAGGGTTTTGTTACTTCTCTGTAAGTCTTCATTTCCCAAAAATCAGGTATTTGATTCATCTGAAATTCTGCATAGTTAGTGGATTTGTAGCGGTACTAGGGGAGGGGACTAACAGGGGTGCTCGTCTCGCTGGACAGTGAAATTATTGAAATTTTACCTTTTAAACATTGCTTTCGTTCGCTGCCCTAATTGAAAATCCTGGTTTCGCCATTGTTCATAATTGTGGAAAGCTTTCAAATAAC
Source organism: Heliosperma pusillum (assembly GCA_022085475.1). Classification (NCBI taxonomy): domain Eukaryota; kingdom Viridiplantae; phylum Streptophyta; class Magnoliopsida; order Caryophyllales; family Caryophyllaceae; genus Heliosperma; species Heliosperma pusillum. Next base: position 76,664 of record JAIUZE010001530.1, on the reverse strand, counting down.
TAGGGAAGAATAGTTTCATAGAGATCGAAATCTTAGGAAGTAAAATAATATTTGAAAGAGCATGTAAAGACAGTACAATGCGAACAATAAGGTGCTCTCTAATTCTCTATTGGTAAGGAGTTTCTATTTTGCGCATGGTAGCTGGCTATACTATGGTCTTGTTGTGCTCTCTATGGAGAAAAATGGAGAGCCGCTTGTTGGGTGAGAGCGGCAAGGAACTGGACCGTATTGATCATATGTTCGCTGACAAGTAGCATAAATGAATCAACTTTTGTATTTTCTTGACGTAAGTATAAAAGAGCTAGGTCAAAGGAGGCAGAGAGCATGTATGAGAATTGTGCTATTGTGGGTGTGAAATTGGTCAACGCCCTCAAAAGAGAGAGGGTAATTTTTTTTAGCAAAACAAGTGGTCTCCTCCATTTTTCTAATGTACATGATTGAAGGTTTTGTAAGCTGGCTTTGAGTTATGGTTGTAATGCATAGTTGCATACCCATTAGGATGTTGATTCTGAAGTTAATGCTTGTGTTTTCTGTTATTTGTTTCATTTGCAGTGATATGGCTAGTATGGGATTGTCGGGAACACTATCACCCAGTATCGGAAACTTGACTCGTCTTCACTCAATGTGAGCTTCGGAATACTCCTAGATTGTATTATAATGCTACCTTAAGAGGAGATTCTTGTATGGTCCAGGACTGACAAACCATTTGTTGTCTCTGCTGATGACTAGACACCCGACATAATATCTTATCCCTAGAACTCCGGTCTTCTAAGTTGTCTTTTTGATATGGTGGATCTAGATGGTAGTAACTAGTAAGTGTTCATAGAAGTAGTTAATGAACTTAATCATGGAATGGAGTGAGGCATGTACCAGTAGTTCCTTGACCTATATAAGCAAATTCTTCTAATTATTTGAGGAAGGAACAAAAATGACTTGACCTGTACCTGATCTGAATAACAAAGGCGCCTGCAGTGACTGCTGAATTCCGCCTTTCACATGGATGTAGCAAACAGGCATTAGCATGTACCACTTGGTGTCCCTCGTCTTGTCTTCAATCAATGCAACTCTTAATGCATGTTGATCTAAGTTAGGGATTGCCTCTAAATGGAGCGATTCCATCAAACAGCAGGGTAGGGAAGAGGGATCAGATATGGTAGCTTCGTTAACGAAATGCTCATGTTTCATAATGGTCATGCAGGTCATTTCAGAACAATCAGTTATCTGGGTCAATTCCTGTAGAGATTGGGAGGTTGGAAATGCTTCAAACTGTTGATCTTTCCAGTAACAATCTTACTGGTGAGATTCCTGACTCAATCGGTTACCTCGGCCATCTCAGTTACTTGTGAGTATAACCTGAAAGTTCTATCTCTAAATCTGTTTGTATATTGTCAAGCGTGGTCACCTATATATACTAAGCATTTTATCACTTGTAGGAAGCTGAGTAGGAATAATTTATCCGGACAGATTCCTGAACGGGTTGCAAATCTTACAGGTCTTTCATTCTTGTATGTTTTCCTTCACTTATTTCTTTGCCTATTCTTGTACCTAGATGCTTTGACAATGAAATGAAGACATTCTTTGATTTCATTCAAACATTCACAGGGATTTGTCATTCAATAACCTTACTGGTCCCACTCCGAGAATACTAGCAAAAGCCTACAGGTACTGTCTTTGTTCCCTGCAGTTATAAATGAACAAACTTTTTTTTTCCAATATTGTGGATTGTTTAGTGTGTAAACTTACTTTCACATGAATATTTCGGCAGAAGTTGAAAGGCTCAGCTGCTTTATGCAATACCGAAACATTTCAAAATCATTAACACATTTGTTAAAGATACGAAGTATGAATAATCTAATTGTATGCTACAAAGGTACAATTTTCTGCGTGGTTAATGATACAAAGAAACAGATTTATGTAGTAGAATTTTTCTGTTGAAAGAGTAACTTGAGGATGAGATCAAGAAATATGCATTTTTTACGATTTCAGAAAGTAAAGATTTGGAACTAAAGGTTTGACTTGCATAATCTGTCATGTAAGACTTAATAGATAGCTCTTATTAAACCGAGGGATGATAACTATAATAATTAGTTGAAAACTTGAAATGTTGGTTCAAATAACGGATCCAATCTAATGATATGATCTCCTCGATGCATCGTTGTTCTTTTGTCTAGTTTAATGCTTGTTAGTTGTCGCCTATTGGTGGATAGATGATTTTTTACTCATAAGTTATTTTTTTAGCTTTTGTTTCAAACATGGTCCGTATTTATATATGGGTATTGAGTGACTGACTACATCAGTGATCTCAGTTTAACAGGGAATCGGTTCCTATGCTCTTCATCATCTCCACAAGTTTGCTTGGATGAAACAAAACCTGTAAATAGTATGCTTCTCTACCTACCTCTGCCTGTGTATGTGCTTGTGCACTTGCACATGAATATTTTGTTTTAGATATTGACTAATGCTCTTCATAGGTTCCCTTTCAGGCACAAGTGCTCCGAATACAAACCGCCAATATCAGTGGAAAAGGCCCGTGGCTGTTGGTGTTAGCTGCATATTTGTGGTTTCTGTATTGCTCGTAGTTGGATGGGTTCACTACTGTAAATCTCATCTTTTCATGCCATCGTATGGTACGTCCTGTTGCTTTTAATTCTATGTTAAATTAGACCGGGTATAACAAATGCAAGTATGCAACCCAATTGAACTAAAAGAATAACCAATAACTCGAATTGCCCCAATCAAAAATGACCCAACCTGAAAATGATCAGATCTGAAATAACTAATTTGAAATCACGGCTTAGTTTATCTGCATAACAAACGACAAAAACTTGAAAAAATTGACAACGCGAAAGGACTTATTCATACCTAATAAAACGTCTTGTAACCACTACGGTCTACGTCTGACTTGAGCTGACCCAGACACGGGATAATCTGATAGGAACGCAACGAGAAAAATGAAAAACAAATTATCCGGCTCATACCCTATCTGAATGACCCGTTTGCCACATCTCCTGTGTAAGGCGTACAGGTTTTCACGACCTCTGCTTCTTTTTAATGTGCAGTGCAGCAAGATTATGAATTTAATATTGGCCATCTGAAAAGGTTCTCGTTTCGTGAACTTCAAGTAGCTACAAGCAGCTTTAACCCCAAAAACATACTAGGGCAAGGCGGGTTTGGAGTTGTATATAAAGGCTGTTTACCAAATAAGACAATGATAGCTGTTAAAAGGCTGAGAGATCCTGACATCACGGGTGAAGTGCAGTTCCAAACAGAAGTTGAGATGATCGGATTGGCTCTGCACAGAAATCTTCTACGCTTGTACGGCTTTTGTATGACACCTAATGAGAGACTACTTGTGTATCCTTACATGCCAAATGGAAGCGTGGCAGATCGATTGAGAGGTTTGTGCTTGCCTGCCTGCCTTCTGTATTTTATCCAGCTATGATATCTTATACTGATTTTGTCAGTTATTATCAAGTCCATCATGTTTATTAGATTTCGCCTTGAGTTCAACGACTAAGAGATATGTTACTGATGTATCCGTACTCATAATACTGCTTGTGGTAACTCTTGTATTGGTTCTCCTTAAATAAACTTAGTACAGCTTTACACGCAGTTCGCTAATATACACTGAATATTCCAATCATGAAGTGTTTTTTTCCCGTTGTAAATGATCCTCTTAAAATGCCTGTTTTGCTAATTTCTTACAATAAGGAGTTCAAGTGAATCAATTTTAGCAATGCATCAAAACTGATGAGATAGTCTTACACGTAAAACGAACTAGTTAATCATATAAATAAACAGAATACACAAGTATTTGAGTTAGTCTCTCACTTGTAAGATCGTCTCATCTTTACCCCAATTTGTATAGAGGCTTATGCACTAAAATAATGAGTCTTGTATGAGATGACTGCACGTGGGACATACCAAATTTTCATCTATTCTTCAATTCAGAGACTGAATGGATAACTTCATACGAGTACTAGATTTGAACGAAGTCCTTCTAATTTAACAACCTGTTCTTCATGCCCATTATGTTTATGCCATTTTCTTTGATTGCAGACCCTTGTCACGGAAAGCCAACTTTAGACTGGAGCAAGCGCATGCACATTGCTCTAGGGGCGGGCCGTGGTCTCTTGTATTTGCATGAGCAGTCTAATCCTAAAATTATCCACAGGGATGTAAAAGCTGCTAATATCTTGCTTGATGAGAGTTTTGAAGCTGTGGTCGGTGATTTTGGTCTCGCAAAGCTCTTGGATAGAAAGGATTCACATGTTACCACCGCTGTCCGTGGTACCATTGGTCACATTGCCCCTGAGTATCTCTCTACGGGCCAGTCATCGGAAAAGACTGATGTTTTTGGGTATGGCATTCTACTTTTGGAACTTATCACTGGGCAGAAGACGATAGATGCTGGCAAAGGTCATGTTCAGAAGGGTATGATGCTCGATTGGGTAAGTATGTGATTATCTAAGTACATACAGTACTTTTTAAGTTGTATGACTTGTATCTAAACCGTAAAAAACTGACCCAACCCGAAATACAAACAGAAGAAAAAAAATGACTCGAAACCCAGATTGACCAGAACTGACCCTTACTTTGTTGGTTCTGATATTGACCTGGTTAGAAAAGATCTGACTCGAAACTATTGAATTCAAACATTATACTCCAATAGTAAGCTTAGCCATCACCTGAAAGTCTGAAACAAACCTAGTAACTCAATGTGACTCGTCTAAGACTAACAAAATGACCGAACACGACTCAAAATGCATGGTATACTCATACTGGCTCAATCTTAACGACATGTTTCCCTGCTTAGTTGTATCCATCTACATCTCTGAATTTAATGTGTTTGCCAATTGATAGAATGCTCCATTAAGAGTAATTTCCTTGCTCGTTTGCAGGTTAAGAAGCTCCATGAAGAAAAGAAGTTGGACATGCTAGCGGATAGGGATCTAAATGGTTGTTATAGTGCAGCAGATTTAGAGAAGACGGTAGAATTGGCATTACGATGTACTCTGCCTAATCCAAGCTTGAGGCCGAAGATGTCAGAAGCATTGAAGGTCTTAGAAAGAATAACCGGTCAAACTGGTCATGATGAAGGATTGCAAGCATGTAATTCTCTAACCGAGGAAAGAACTTGTATTAGTATGAATAGGCATTACACAGATCTGCATGAACAACATTCGTTTGTGTTTGAAGACATCGAGTTATCCGGGCCAAGATGACTTAACTTTGAGAACTGTAACTACCCATTTCCTGTCGAAAAAAATCCTGTAATTACACCTTCCAGAAATGGGCAAGTTTCCTGTTTAAATCTTATTTTGCTGGGTCAGTCAGTTCTTGGGGAAAGATGCGCTGAACGAAGATTTTATGGCCTGCTAACAAACAGGTAAGCGAGTCTGAAATGAGGGAGTGACCAGGTCTCAGTCTTTTTTTTCAGTCAGGTTTTATGGACGGGTTGCCCATGGACAAGTCGAACTAAGACGCACCTTTGAGTTTAACGGTTTTAGTTGTAGAATTTTTGATAATAAAATCCAGCAGATAAAGACGACAGATCAGACTATCAAATGACCAGCACATGCTTTGATCACTAATAATTATACCAGTTGATCTTATTGAAGACGGGTATATCTAGGGTTGAGCAAAAATATACGATACAGTTTTAATATACGGATACGATATGGTATACGGTTTTAATTACACGGATTTCCGGGTACACAATATGAATTTCCGGGTATACGATACGGTTTTTAAAAAAACCGTACCGGATCCGGGTCGGGGAAAATCAAAATCGGGTATACGGTTTTGACCCGGTTTAATTAAAAATAACCAAAAAAAAAAGTTGTATGTAAAATTTTGTTTTCTATTTTGACTATATGGGTGAAATTTTGAGCACTAATCATTTTATGTGAAACTTGTAATATACGCAACTCACTTTATCAGTGACAAATTTATGTGTGAAGTTTTGCAAATTTGTATTTTGCTATTTTACCTACTGACTTAGCAAGTAATTGTGTTTTGTAATAATGATCTTAGTGGATTATATAAGTATCTTATTTATTGGTCGTTACTAATGTTGTGGACTCGAATTCCAGGTTTGAGCATTTCAATTAAACCAGATCCGGGTATACGGTTTTCGGGTACCCGGTTTAACCGGGTATACGAAAACCGGGTACCCGGTTAAACCGGGTTCTAATTTTTAGCCTTCCAAAAACCGGGTACCCGATACAGTTATTAAAACCGTATCGGGTACCTGGTTTTGCTCACCCCTAGGTATATCCGTCATCAATGTAGACGGGTCGGATCCTCTCTCACAAGGAGGCAAGTGGGAGAGTAAGTGGGAAACTAAATGGATCCCTACTTGCACTCTCACTTGCCTCCTTGTGAGAGGGGATCCGACCCGTCTTCATTGATGACGGATATGTCCCGTATTCAATGAATTTGTGTAATTATACAGTTTTCATGCATTGCTATATATAATACTGCAATGCTCAATTTCGTTTACTATATATTAGTAGGCCAAATATGATATCGACATTGACCTATTATTTCTCATTTTTCCATTTTTCCATTTTTGTCAATATATAGTTTATGTATTTTAAAATAGCTGCACCGCTAAGATAGTTGTCTTGACTCTTAAATTCTTAATTAGAGGTGGTCGCTCTGACAGGCCAGACGATTCGGTTGGTTGCCAACTTGCCACTGGCATGGCCACCTAACCCAACCTGGAATCGGGCCGGTTCAAGGCTAAGTTTCCCCAGTCTAGCCCACCTCGTACTGCAAAAAAAAAAAAGTAAAAGAAAAATAATTGGATTAGGCTGTTAAGCTAAGCTCGATCAGGTTTCTATGGGGTGATTCAAGGCGAGGTAGACATACCCGCGCCTAGCTCCAAGTCGTCCCACATGTTAAAAAGTCAATATCTTGTTACAATATACTCCGTATCAGGTAAAATTAATAATCAAATTTAACATAGGTTACCCTTGAAAACAAAATAACCACATGGAAATTATGAGAGGTAAGACTTGACATATTGAGTTGTCTCTTCATACAATCATACCCACTCTATTATCAACAAAAACATTCATACTACTCCCTTCTATCCTAGAATTAGAAGTTTACATTTTCTTTTCTAGCTTGTTCAATTAGTTGTTACGTTTTTTTTACGTGATTTCTAATCGGCCAAGCGAAGCACAAACTAATACTTTAATGGAGATAGGCCTACGGGGCAACCAAATAGAAGACGCCAAAGGGGTCTATCTAGCCGCAGATCTGTTAGACTCAACATCAACCATGCTTCAACCTCGAAAACATGAACTATATGTCTTCACCCACTTACACTGAGTTGCACATAACCTCTCCTAAAAAAACCGCAATAAAGCAAATGTAAACTTCTAGTTGAAATGCTGAAAAGGAGGGATTACTCATAATTTTTCATATTCCCGTTAATGTCAGGTAATTTAACTGGTTAATTCCTGAAAGTTGGTATTCATGACCTTTGTTCAAATCTGGTCATATGTCAGCATCTTATTTATTCTTGTTACTCCCTTCACACACATAAACAAAATCGTTTCTCATGCTCCTAATAAAAATTGAGTTTGTTTCTGGATAAGTCGTTATAGAATTGTAAGTTTCAAATTTAAAAACTAAACTTATGAGTCAATTAATTATCCATTAACATAAATTCTTATTTATAAAAGTTTTATAGAAGTGTTATTGTCAAATAACTTCCACCAATCCTCCTAATACTATGTCCTGTTACTCTTGTAGTAAGGCGTCATTGTTTTTACCCGTGTTTACAATGTTTATTGTGTTATAACAGAAATGAAAAATAAAGAACAATAAAAACAATAACGTACAGAGTGGTTCACTAACGGTGTGTTAGCTACGTTCACATGGCAGAAGGGTGGAGAGTTTTATTAATGTTGAGAAGTTTTATAGAGTTTTCAAATTCAGATTCAAAGGGTTAGGATATGCATAACTATTAGGGTTAGACTTAAAGAGTTTATATTTTACACTCTCAGACCTAATACAGAAAATCTTGACCCCGCATAATCACTTGAAGTGACAACTAACCCAATTTAAGGCATAAATCCAACATATTGTAATATCGTTTTATAAGAGACTTACTCATCTGCCGTATACATAACGTAACACCACCTCAAAACCGCTTATCCCCTTCTATTAGTTCGAAATAAATGACGTATATTCCAAAATACATGATTAATTTCGAGTGACGGTATCAATCCCTAAAGTACGATATCTTGCACCGTCGAGGGACAAGATATGTGCAATAATGAAGAGGTGTATAAGTGCCAACTGACGCCTGAAAGACACACCTACTTACTTGTGGACATGAAATGTCATGAATACTTACACTTGCATTATGACTCTTTCGAACACGGGAACTTGTCCACTTCCTTGACCCACCTCTCTATTTCATTTATTTTTGCACATACTTATTCATTATTGAAACAACATTTTATACCCCTATATTTTTCTATTCACTTATTTCTAGGACATCTCTATCAATGTTATCAATGTTATTGATAAACACCAATTCTGGTTTGAAACGAGACAACCCATCTTATCGTTTCAGACCGGTTAAGCATCCTCACAAAAGAGCATGTAGGGCAAGTGCGGATAATCCCCCCACTTGCTCTTTTGTGAGGGGATTTGACCTGTCTGGAATAATAAGTCGCCGTCTGAAGCAAGACAACTCTATTGATAAAAAGTTAAGCTCAACTAACTAAAAGTAAACATGATAAAACGGGGGTCAGGTTCGGATAATCGGATCGGTCAATTCGGGTCTGTGTCATTCTTGGCTCGGCTATTATCAAGTTATTTAGGGATTTTGGCACTTTTCAACAATAAACATTCGTGTCGGGCCTTATAAGATGGGAAGACATAATGTCACTCCGATATTACTAACGCTACTCATATTTGTGAGACGGTGAATAGTAACATGTTCTTAGACTTATCTTGTATTATAGCGGTATTAACAAAAAGTGTAGTGACATTATCTTTTCCCTATCTGATTCAGCTATTTGGGTTCAGGTCAAGTTCAAATCCTCAGTTCGAGTACGACTCAATTTGGGTGGGATCAATTTTGTCGGGCATAACATAAAGAGAAAAATATATGAGCCCAAATGAGCTTTCGAGCCGAACTTTAATGAGATCGGATTTGGGTCGGTTTGGGGGGTGTAATTGGCTAGAGTCCACATCTCATACCCCAATATATTTCTATTCACTTGTTTATAGGAGATCTCTATCTATATACTGTTCAGTTTCTAATTGATTGACCAGTAACACCCTTTTCATTGATGTAACAGCTCATTAGATCCACATCTCTTCTATAATTGCACCTAATTATTTGCTAATTTCACATCTGAATTCATAACTACATCATGAAGTATATAATATAATAATCCCTCATATTCCTTCTATTCTTCCCTATTTCCTATTTGATCCATTCATGTTTTCTTCCTTATTTCCATTTTTGGAGGTGGGGTTGTGTGTTTTGTGTGGTCCATATCTAATTGCATGTGGGGTATAGTGTTTTATGTTGTTCAAATTCATTTCTTTAATCTAGAACTCAAATGAAAAAGGAAAAATACATGGAATATGAGGGAGTAGTAAAATAAAGTACTTATTAAACTTGTGAGTGAATCTTGTGTATGGAAATGGAGTAGTCAATGATATGTTGTTTTAGTTATAAGATACAGTAGGTCTTGCTTGTGACGGGTCGGATCTTGTGACGGGTATTTTGTGAGAGGAAATGGGTAGAGGGGACAAGGTGGGCACCCCCCATGTGCTTCTCCACTCATCCTTGATGGGTATTTTGTGAGATAATATGGTATCCGTTTTAAGCTTAAGACGGATACTCCGTCTTAAATGAGAATTTGTGTATAAGATAAGTAGAGGACTAGAGGTCATCTCATATTCTCATGCGTCAAAGATATATGTTGTTTCTGACGGACTATTTTGGTTCTTTAAATTCAATGGTAAACTGAGATTTTGTAAACATTTTACAGTTAGATTTGACCACTATTAAAAACAAATTGTCATAAACTATGATTATATTTTTACCACAATGTGGTAATATAATCTCGTTTTATATTTCAAACGAAAATGATCCGTCTGAAATAAAAATTTACACAGAACTATATAGTGATACAGAGTATTATTCATACTCGTATTTTGTACGAATATGTAAATTCTGTTTGTGTCCTTTCTTGCATGCAAAAATTCAAAAAAAAGGGACGTAAATCATTTGAGGGTAAAAGGTAATTTTAATGCCTAAGTATCATAGCCATTGTATAGAAGTACCAGTTAATGAACATGTCTTAATTTAGTGATTTACAAATGTCAATTAATCGCTAAGGCGCGAGTTAATATTCTTTCCACTTACATAATGTCGTGTTGATAATATAATCTCGAATACAAAAATCGTATTCAATAATAAATAGTACTCCGTATGTAATTTGATACGTTTGAGGAATGAATAGAATTGTGTTGATTGTTTCTTGAATGATTTGACAATGATACATTCGAATATATTACTCCTTATTAGTTGTTTAAATATTTATTAAGAAAAATTATTATATCGACAAAATTCCTTCACATCCAATCCTATAGCTATTCACAAAATGAATTTCACCTAACATGTTTTTGATACGATTGAACTCATATAGACTTGAAAATAGTTTTAATGAAATAAACCGAGCTAAATCAAAACAAAGACTCGCTTCTATACGCACTCAACCGAACAACTCGTTTATCAGACCTATTTACACCCTTATAAGAGAATAAAATTGTAAATATATTAATTATATACTCCCTCCGTCCCGGTCATTTGTTTATCATTTCTATTTTAGGGTGTCTCATTCATTTGTTTACCTTTCTATATTGAGAATGTTTTCTATGAGTAATTTGATGTCCCAATGGGACTATTGTTCACTTGTCATCCAGACATCCACCAAAGACCACCACAAATGATCCCCTACCATTTTCTTAATAATTGTGCCAAAAACAAAGGTAAACAAATGACCGGGACGGAGGGGGTATAAGTCTCGCTTGTGACGAGTTTTTAAAAGACCTCTCATACCCCTTATTCCACTTGTTTTCCCACTTAAAAAATGTAGGATAATAAGTCATAAGCTTAGCGGATAGTGTCCGTCTAAAATGAGAATTCGGGTCCGTCTTCCACAAATTCTCATTGAAGACGGCACATATCCGTCTTCAATGAAGACGTATTGAAGACGGGTAAGAGTTTCTCACACAAGAAAGTAAATGAAAGGGCAAGTGGGGATCTATTTAGTTCTTCATCTGTCCTCCCACTTACCTCCTTGTGAGAGGTAATCCGATCCGTGTTCATTGAAGACGGAGACTATCTTCAACGAGACTCAGTGTTCTCTAAATAGGAGAGATTGTGCAACAAGCTGGTCCTTTGATTAAATACACTTTCTTATATATAGAACTATAGAAACACTTTATTTATTTATTTGCCTTCAATTGTGTTACATAAGTCCTTATCTTTTTCAAGCTTTTACACTATTTCACCAAAAACAATCTCTTCTAAAAAAACTCAAAAACAGGGGAGTTAAAAACAGATAAACTCAGAGGAATGCTTAGATACTTGAGGTATTCATACTGCTATTTCATGTATCTAAGGTAAATTTAATTCCAAAATTTTATACAGAAACTTATGCATGTTTGAATCTTTATGCATGTTATGATACTGTAAATAAACAGAATTACAGCAGGAAAAACAGAGGAAAACAGAGGATTTGTAGATAATTTAGTCAAAAGTTACTGAATTTTGAACCTGGGTTTAGGTTGATTTGTTTAATAAATTCATGGGTTTTCTTAGATTGAGGTAAATTTTGGTGAAAGTTTTGATCTTTATGAAAAATGAGTGAAAAAACAGTAAATGATGCAAGTACTTCAGGAAAGTTGCATGATGTTAGTGGTAATAGTATTTGCTTAGTTGAAATAAATGATATTGAGAGGAATTTTGGAAATCAATCAAGTAATTTAGGAGAGAATTGTGCAATTGAAAATGGGATTATTACAAAGGTGGTGGAAAATAAGGAAGAAAAGGAATCATGTGTAATTGATGTGAAATGTGAAGATAATGAATTTTTTGAAGAGGAAAAAGTTTGTAGGATTTGTCATCTGAATTCTGAGCAGGAATCGAAACCGGGTTCGTCGAGGGAAATGACTGATCCAATGATGCTTGGATGTGGTTGCAAGGGTGAGCTTAGTGTTGCGCATTCGCATTGCGCCGAGGCTTGGTTCAAGGTTAAGGGAAACAGGTAAATTTCTTCTGTTTATGAGTTTGAAATTTGGTGTCTTGATCATCAGTTGGTCTTGTTTCATACGGGCTATTTTGGCCTGAAGCAATAAGACGAGATTTTGTAATCATTTTACAGTGGCTGTATCATTGTGGTCACATTTAATCATAAAATGATCACATATGCCCGTCTGAAACGAAAAGTGGTTGTCTCAAACAAGAATTTACGCTTATCTTTATTTGAATTGCTTTTCCTTTATGTATTTGGAAACTAATGATATTTTGTTGTCATAGTTATATTTATTATTATATTGTTATGATGATCTTGATTTCTTACATTTGGTCAATCATGAGTACCCAAATCTCAATCTCAGTCGAGATCATCTGTGTTACTTTTGTGTCTCATCTCCTGTCACATTGTCTTTATATTACGAGACATCAACACTCACATAATAAATTGGTAGTTATTGCTATTAAGCTAATGATGTGTCTCAAGAAGAGATAATGAGACAAGATACAACACAAAATGGGACAGAGAATCTGCTCTCAATATCTATAGAGAGGATCTTGCTCCAAAATGCGGAGTAGTGAGAATTGCATGAGGCAGTTTCACATGTGAGACAAATCCTATAGTTATGTATTCCTCATTTAGTTATAGGGTTAATGTGGTTAGGTAGCTAGAGACGACGAACATTTACAATTTCATATGCTATTTCATGATTTAAGAAGCAAATAAGATTTAAGACTAATCTTGAATTAGTCCATAGCATCACAACGTGAAAGAACATGTGATATTTGTTTCCATTGGATGAAGGAGCACTACTTGTTATAGGGTATTCAAGTAATTAACAAGCAGGCTACCCTGTCGTTCGGCAGGCCGTGTTTCATAAAATAAACTAGGATGATATTTAGCAAAAAGCGTAGTAATTCTGATTTGTTTACGTATCTAAAGTCTAAAAGTTAAAGTTAAATTCGTACTTCGATCCATAGAAAACGACATGAATTATAGGCATGTTGATTTGTTAGCTGAACAACTTTTGTTAGTTATTAAGTTATTAGCATTACCAACATATTGTATTTACTCCAAATACATAGCTTTTTAATATTTTTGTAAGTATTTCCGCGATTTATCACTTTGAAATGTGAATATTGAAACATAGTGGACTTGGCAACATTCTTTTTCTACAACTAGAAGGTATAAGCCCTTTTGTTTAGAGGCTAGCAAAAGGTGAATTTTTGTAGTTCATACGAAGTACTATTCTTTGAATGTTCGGTCCGGAAAGGGTACTAGCAAACAGCAATGGTATATTGTAGATATTGTTTTCGTGTCAAAGAGATTGGGTTGCGTAGGAGTGGTTATCTAAGGATGTCACAAATAATAATCAGACAATGTTTGTTCGTCCGCCTGTTCCAATCTCATGATTACTCAAAAATTGAGTATTTTCATTCCTATGTGTTTGCACTAATCGACAAAGTTGCATTCTTTCTTCTCACATACGATCTTTATTTGTTCCGAATAACTAATTGATGGTAGTTCTATGTCATGATTTGGTCGCAAACCTAACTTTCATCAATTTTCATGTTATCATTTGATGTTAAGCCTTCATAATAGTCCGAACAACTTTACCATGAAAATCTACATTTTATCCGCTTTTGTCCTGAACCCAAAATCGGTCGTCGAGGTCTTATGTCCACCCGCTTACTAACGAAACAAGGGGAATTGAAGTCCTCCCATTCCCTTCAAATCCTTATATCCGACAAAGGGTAAACTGGACATAGATGTGCTACTATTTCCATTTAGACCTTTTGAGTTTGATAATTACGAAGTACATAACACTATAGCTTCTTATGAGTCATGATAATCTGCTAAGTAGTAGTAAGTACTTGTACCTTAATCTTGTTATTTTAACGTTATCATTCCCTAATCTTGCTCCAAACCGATTTTCCAGAGACTAGTAAATCATCATGCTCATTCTGTTTCTGACATCTCCAACCTTGTAAGACTAATCTTCCATAAATCTTCCGCCTAGCGCAGGATGTGTGAAATATGTGGGCAAACGGTAACAAACATAAAAGGCGTTGGAAACGAAGGGTTCATGGAGGAATGGAAAGAGAGTACGTCGAATGATAGCACACCCAACAACTCATCAGAGAGGAGTGCAGAAGAAGCATGCTGGCATGGCCAGCCATTATGTAACTTCCTTACAGCATGCTTAGTGATCGCCTTTGTTATTCCATGGTTTTTCCGTATCAATTTTTGGTAGACACGGGTGTACAAGTTGCCAAATAGCATAAAATCAGATTACTGAAGCATCCTTCTTGCTATCTTCAAATAAAACTTAGCTAAGATGAAATTTGTTTCTGAATCTCAATTGCCTTTGTATATATCTACAGGTAATGCATCAGTTCTAAATGAAAGCGCTTCTTTCTCTTTAGTTTTTCAGACGGGTAAATTTAGCTCCGAAAGTGAAAGGAGTTATACAGTAACCGTCTCCCTTTTGATTTCCATATTTTTGTTTGAGTGCGGATTGGTGTTGTTTTAGAGGAAAGGGAGATCAGGTAAGACAGTCTTATGATAACTTGTGAAGTCGAAATCTCACTTCAAAGCGTTATACACTTGCACGATTGTCGATTGCAAGATCGTCTTCTAAGAATGATTTTCTGACTGCACTACAAGAGTGATGTACTATATCAGTATAGTTTCTTTGTGTTCTTTTGTTGGTTGAATTTTTCAAAATCGAAACAGTGAAATGTTACAAAATTAACTCTTTGATGAACTTATTAGCCCTATATCTGAAACCTCAACAATTCTAAAAGCTCGCTCTTCTTTAATTTGGAGTAACCTTTGATTCCTCTTTCTTTGGCTATTCCTTTGAGCTCACCGAGCTTCATTTCTTCAAGCTTTTTAGCATCGCTATGAGCTTCTGAGCTTAACCCTACTTCATCCGCCATGTTGTGCTCGTTACCTCTTAATGTTGTTGGTGACGGGATTGGAGACTTCTTCACGAAGTTGGATGGCAGGCGAGTTAGCTTGTGGTTGGGTGAGTGTTGTAGATCAGGCAACAGTTTATCCACTTCATTCGCCACATTGTACCCGCGACTTCTTAACGGTGTTGGTGATGGGATTGGAGACTTCTTTGTGAAGTTGGATGGTGAGCGCGTTAGCTTGTTACTGGATGAATGTTGTGGTTCGTGTAATGATTTTTCCTTCATTGGTTCCCTTCCTTTTCCAGTTGACGGTTTACTTTGCTCGAGTTTCACTGTGACAATGAAAAGTTTCACACATCATACTTCCAACCCATACAAATACTTGTTGAAACAATGACACCGTGATCAAACCTTGTCGCGAGCTAGATTTGTACGGAAACCTCGATACTAAAGTCTCAACAGAAATATCATCAGTTGGTGGTAGAGACCTCGAGCCATTCCTGATCCCAGATTTTCCTGTGGAGATCGAGTCCTGAATGCGTTTGAACAAAGCGATCAATCTATCTCGGTCCACGATCCGACCATCAGGTGAGTTACCTGTCCCAATTACACAAGCTCTTGTGCCCGTACCAGTCGACTGAAACGACAGCATATTGCAGTTTGCAAAAGATGTGGAACCGCGCACATTTTCTGCCAAATATAACAAGCTGCATCAAGAAATTGTCTCGATTTCTATTCACACACATGAACAGAAAGCAGTAAGCCAGTAAGGAGTGCAGACTAAGATATGAACCCATTTCCGACCTGCAACTGATCGTATCAAAGTTTGAGGCGATATCAACTTTCATACGTTTCATCGAGACTTGCCTAAGGCTGATACAATACTATGTATGTATTAACAATATATCCTCAATATCTTTCTCCCTAAACAAGGCAACAATCAACTCACAATATCAAGGAATCAAAGATTCATTAACATTGTAAATATAGCATGATTATGATACTGCATAATCCCTTGTACAAGGGTCCTTATATTAGCCAAAATTAGATTGTATTCTAGCTTATAAATACATGTTATCATATGCTCATTGTAAGTAGACCTGGCAAAACTGACCCGACCCGAATAACCCGACCCGATAAGGCTGACCCGAGACCCGAAAGCGACCCGGAATTGCCTGACCCGAGGATGACCCGAAACCCGAATTGACCTGACCCGACCCAGACCCGACCCGAACCTTGACTGACCCGAAAGAGACCCGACCCAAAATAACCCGACCCGAAACCACCGACCTACACACGACCCTATTTGAAATGACCTTAAATTACCCAATTTATTGTGATTAGGGGTGACAATGAGACGAGACGGCCCACGTGCAGCTCAAGCTCGGCTTGGTCCAAGTCGGCCCGTGCCAATTTGCCTCGACACGGGCTTGACTCGAAAACTAACTTGATCATTTTGACCTGAAAATGGCCTAAATAAATCGGATATGTATCTAAAATAACCCGACCCAAAATGACCCATACCCGAAATGACCCAGACCCGAAGTGACCCAAACCCGAAACTGACCCAAACCCGAAAGCGACCCGACCCGACCCGACCCGACCCGAAAGATTGAGCAAACCCGAGATGACCCGACCCATATTGACCCGACCCAAACCCGACCCGTTTGACCCATTTTCCAGGTCTAATTGTAAGTATCAAAAACAGTAGTAATACAAAGCTTATAGTATGCAGGTTGTTATGTTTCGTTCTCTGAGGCAGTATCAGAAGTCAATCGTCGGAACTCGGTACAGTAACAAGTTAACAACAAGAATAATACTCCATGATTCTACAATTTAGAGCATTATGTTATGAGTAGCAGAAAAATAAGAGAAATAGGAGAAACAAGGTCTAGAGGATACCTGTCAACAATGAAGAACTGGGATTGTGGAATTTGATATGAGAAATGGAAGAGAGACAAGTTGCTGCATCCATTCCAAATTTTCAATCTTCCAAGTTAAAGAGGTGGGATTGTTGTCAACCACATGCTACAATAAAAAGAAGTATGAATAGTCCAAACTCCAAACCCATAACACAGAAACATACAACACAATTATACAAAGTTGCTTGTTCCCTCTATTTTATGCTCTCACAACAAGAGACAACCGTAAGTCTCTGACGGATGTATCCGTATTAACAATAAAACGGGTTAAATATCGTCCCATTTGTGCATGTCAGACAAATCAGTTGATTTTCCCTATACATTCTGCTTTTGTTTTATTCTAACCACTTGACTCGTCTTAAGCTTCAAAACGGAAGAATTTATGTATCAAAAATTATTGACCTCTATCGATCATATATTCATATTCAGGTCTACCATCGATCAATAATTGATGACAAGTCCGATTTCGATTTATTTTTCTTTTTATAATAACAATAATTTCTCATAATAACACGGAACTCATTTGTAATGAAACTATTGTATCAGGTCGCATCATTAGAAAACATGCTCATTTTCCTAATACGCCGAGTTTGTCTCTTTGTGGAGCGGTTTTATGTTAAAAGACCGTTCATAATTCATAAGACAATCCTAACTTAAAAAGGATTTTTGGAACATAAGATGTTTCCCTTTTGTTAAAATTGTCCACTAATATTACCAAGAACAAATGTACCCACTACCCCATTAGGGAAAAGAAAAAAAAAAGTATAGAAAAAACATGAAAAATAGTACTCGTATTATGTTTTTATACATTTATTATATGATATAAGACGGTTTTACATAACTATTGGTCGACAACGAAGAACATAGCCTTGGAAGTTATATTAGATAACTAGATATAACTAACTAAAACGAACTACTGTAAATTACTTTGGTCTGCCATTGTTGTCATGGCAATCATCTCTAACAATCTACATTCTTTCAAACCCTATCAAATCCCAACTCTAAATTTCCTTAATCACCATAAAAATCCTTCCAAATCCCTTAAACCCACTTCCAAAAACCCTAAAAATTCAACAAATTCAACAAATGCAGCATCTTCAAAAACCTCAGTTTTACTAAACCAAACAATTTATCCTCTAATTACAGATTGTAATGAGAAAATTAGACAATTTTGTGATGTGGGTAAGTTGAAAGAAGCAGTAGAATTACTCTGTGAATCATCAAAATCAGAACTTGAATTGGGTACTTATTGTTCAGTGCTCCAACTTTGTGCAATTAAGAAATCGTTACGCGACGGTCGTAAAGTTCATTCAGTCATTTCATCGAACACCTTACGGGTGGACACTGTTTTAGGGGTTAAATTAGTGTTTATGTATGTGAATTGTGGGGATTTAGTAGAAGGTAGAAGGGTATTTGATTTGATTAAAAATGACAAGGTTTTTTTGTGGAATATTTTGATTAATGAATATGCAAAAATTGGTAATTTTATGGAAGGTGTTCGTTTGTATAGTGAATTGAGGGATTTTGGTGTTGTGCCTGATGAATATACTTTTTCTTGTGTGTTAAAGTGTTTTTCAGGATTAGGGTTTGTAAAAGAAGGTGAAAAGATTCATGGGTGTGTTGTAAAATTGCATCTTGGTGGTAAAACCGCGGTTGCGAACTCGCTTATTGGTTTTTACTTTAAATTCGGGAGGGTTGAGAGTGCGCGGAAGTTGTTTGATGAATTGCTTGATCGAGACGTCATTTCTTGGAATTCTATGGTAAGTGGGTATGCATCAAATGGTTTGCCTGAGAAAGGACTCAAAGTTTTCGAGCAGATGGTTTTTGCTGGTGTTGTGCCTGACTTGACGAGTATGGTTTGTGTTCTTGCAGCAAGTGCTGATATTGGTGACCGTGATTCTGGTAAAATGCTTCATGGTTATGCGGTTAAAAGAGGGTTTAGTCAAGATTTAACATGTTGCAATACGCTGCTCAATATGTATTCGAAATGTGGAGATTTAGATTGTGTGATTCGTGTTTTTGACAATATGGATGATAGGAGTATCGTATCATGGACAACGATGCTAGCTACATATGCGCGAGAAGGTCTATCAGGGGATGCTGTGAGATTGTTCTATGAAATGAAAGATAAGGGTATCGAAGTTGACACCTTTGCTGTTACAAGTGTGTTAAATGCTTGTGCTTCTAGTGGCTTGTTGGAACATGGCAAGGAGGCGCATAATTTTGTTAAGAAACACAACATGGCGTCCGATTTATACGTGTCTAATGCTCTTATGGACATGTATTTCAAATGTGGAAGCATCGTTGATGCGGAATTTATTTTCAGTCAAATGCGTGCAAGAGACATATTCTCTTGGAATATAATGATTGGCGGTCTCTCAAAGTACTGTCTTCCCAATGAAGCACTGAATTTATTTCTACAAATGCAAGATGAATGTAAACCCGATGGTGTGACGTTCTCAAGCTTGCTGCCAGCTTGTGCTAGCTTAGCTTCTCTTGAGACGGGCAAAAAAATCCACGCCTACATTCTCAGAAGCGGGCTTTTTTCTGACCCGTATGTTGCTAATGCACTTGTTGACATGTATGTGAAATGCGCAGCACTGGGTTTAGCCCGTTTAGTGTTTGACATGATTGTCAGTAAGGATTTGATCTCATGGACGATAATGGTTGCTGGTTATTGCATCCATGGGTTCGGAACTGAAGCTCTAGCTACTTTTGATGGCATGAGAAAGGAAGGCATCATACCTGATAAGAACTCATATACATCCATACTGTATGCTTGTGTTCACTCTGGATTATTGAAAGAAGGGAAGACTTTCTTTACCATGATGGAAAAAGACCGTAAATTTGAGCTCGAGTTGGAGCACTACACTTGCATGGTTAGTCTCCTCTCTAATGGTGGAAAGTTGAAGGAAGCATACAAATTTATCGAAACTATGCCATTAAAACCAGATGCTCTAGTTTGGGATGCTTTGCTTCAAGGTTGCAGAGTTCATAATGATATCAAATTAGCTGAGCAGGTAGTCGATAAAATTTTGGAGCTTGAACCAGACAATAAACCGTGCCATATACTTCTCGAAAATACATATTCCGAGGCCAAAACAATGGAGAAAGTTGAATGGCTAAAGGGTAGAATTAGTCATCTTGGATTAAAGAAGAATGAGGTTTGCAGTTGGATTGAAGTTAAGGACAAAGTTCAAATATTTATTGCAGGGAATGTAGCGGTGCACCCGGAGTACAAGAGCACAGAGGCATTGTTAAAGAAACTGAAAGCTAAGACGAAGCTTGGAAGTATTTCCATGAAGTCAAAGTATACCGTAGTTAGTTCTGAAGATGTGAAAAAGGAAGTAGCTCTTTGCGGACACAGTGAAGCATCAGCTATTGCCTTAGGAGTGTTGAACTTGGCACCTAGAACGACCATACGTGTCACAAAGAATGCAAGAGTATGCCGTGAATGCCATGAGACTGCTAAGTTAATCTCAAAGACTTATCGTAGGGATATCGTTTTGAGAGATTCCTATCGGTTTCACCATTTTAAGGCTGGAGTCTGTTCTTGCAGAGGTTAATAGTTAATGCAATAGTACCGCGCTTAGGTAGAAAGTCCGAAGATTTTTCCTCCCCTTTTCCTGTAATTGACTTGGTGCATGAATTCGTGCTCTAGATTGACATTCCACGTATCATGCTGTACTACGCTCCATCCGAGTCAATTCTTTCCCGAGGAAAATTTTGTATAACGGGGATTACTGGCGGATGGAGGGAGTATTTTATGTACATCGCATTTAGTTGTGAGGGAACTGTGTAATGCTATGTTACACTCGGTTATCTTATGCGTACAACACTTAACCCACTCCATTTTAAGCCAAAATATGCAGATATTTTCATATAGATAGCCAAGTCTGATATTTTTAGAGACGCACCCTGCTGAAACCTTCTAAACGAGTCTAAGTGACATATAAGATTCAGCATTTTACCAACTCCCATGTTTTAAAATGTAAAAGAGTCGTCTTTTTTTAATTGTACATACTTGGCAATTTGGCATTATCTTCTGAAGGTGTGTGATTGAGCACAGAGTAGTTGAACTAGAAGATTTAGTTTGACTCTCAGTTGTAATAATTTGATTAAATTAAGCTGACACAGGTAGCCTGGCTTTTTTATTGTACTAGTAGCACTTATGTGCGACTATTAAATGGTGTAACGGACGAAAAATGACCATTTCACTATAAAAACTGACCATGTTATATTCAAAGGTGACCGCTTTTTATTATTAGAAAATGATCATTTTTACTAAGACAAATTGTCATTTGTTAGTAAATTTTTTCTTTATAAAATGATCGGTTTTTCTGCCGTCGTACCATACAATCATCGTAGAAAATTTGGATTATTGTACATTATAATGCAGTAATGCTATCTGGGTTGAGGGTATTACACGCAAAATCATTGATTATACTTATACCCAATTGTTTGTCTGTGGATCACATGCAAAATTATCAACTGACAGCCTACTCTTCATGTTCCAGTCTTCTCCAATTCATTATGATGGATCTCATTTTGAAAAAGAAAAAATAGTTACTGTTGGACTTAGGCCCTGTTCTTTTGGGCTGAATAGGAGCTGAACTGAACTGAACTGAATTTATAGGAGCTGAACTGAACTTATAGGAGCTGAACTGAACTGATTGGAGCTGAACTGAACTGAACTGAACTTATAGGAGCTGAACTGAACTGAACTTATAGGAGCTGAACTGAACTGAACTTATAAGAGCTGAACTGAACTAAACTAAACTAAACTTATAGAATCTGAACTTTTCTGAACTTAATTTTACTTAATTGAATAGAATTTATAGAATCTAAAATTTACTAAACTGAACTTTATTACATAAGGTAAGATAATAACATAAATCCAATTTATATACATTGGTTTGTTCAAATAGATTACTACTTTGACATCATCTTTATCTGTATCTTTATCTTTTGGAAAGGACTGTCATAAAAAAAGTATACTCTAAAACATAAGGTAAGATAATAACATAATTCCGATTTATGTACATTGGTTTGTTCAAATAGATTACTACGTTTACATTACGATAAAAAAATAAATCACATATTACATCGTTTTCTAACCATCTATTTTCATATCATCATCTTCCTCATCACTTTCTTCTTTATCTTCACTATCACTCGTAACAACGAATCTATTGCCTCGCCAAATGTTTTTTACTATCTTGTTTCGTACCTTTAACATGGTTTTTTTCCGCTTATCATCAAACATGCCCAAATCTACTGTTCCTTGAATATTCACGTCATGTTGTATAATATGTATTCCAAGAGTATGCATCCTTATAAAATTATGGAGTGTGAATGTATAAAACAATAATAGACATTTGATACTTTTGTGACATTCGGGGCATATTTTTTAACACCCACCTTTTTTTCAATTGACCAAATGTCATTCCACTAATTAATGTCAAATGTTTTTATATCGGTTTTCATAAATAATATATTCCGTATAACTTTTCTGAACTTAATTTGTAAGAATTGAATTTTTCTGAACTGAACTTATAAGAGCTGAACTGAACTGAACTGAACTTATAGGAGCTGAACTGAACTGAACTTATAGGAGCTGAACTGAACTGAACTTATAGGAGCTGAACTGAACTTATAGGAGCTGAACTGAACTTATAGAAGCTGAACTGAACTGAACTGAACTTATAGGAGTTGAACTGAACTTATAGGAGCTGAACTGAACTTAAAGGGGCTGAGTTTAAGTCCAAAAGAACAGGGCCTTAGTTAAGACCGTCTTAATAATACGACATCTCACATTACTTCTTTTACTTTTGCGTTATTTGAATCGTTTTAAATATTATTTTAACTTAAGACGGTTTTAAATAAAATTTGTGAATAAATTAATATGGAAATGGCTCGCTAAATAGTTGCGCAATTTACACAATTAAACGATTAATCATTAAGAAACAATCAATTGAAAACAATAGCAGAAAGTAAATGGGGCCATTTTGGCACAAAACACAAATCATAATCTACACGTTTTGGTTAAAAAGTGGTAACCAAATAGTATTATGCAAAATATCCAAGTTATAACGGGTCAAGTAGTACTATTTGTAGGGATAAGACAAAAATAAAATGTCTAAGGAATAACAAAATATTTGTCCTATACTCCTATCTATATAAATGGATCACTTTTTGATCCGTCATAAGCCTTAAGAGATCTTCATTTGGTCTCTAGAATATGTTATTCTTCATTTCTTTGAGTTACTTTGTCAGTCATACTTTGCAACAAAGAAAAAAAGAAGAAGAATATTGCCAGGTACTAAATTTAGAAGTTAAGCAAGTCTCAACGGACATATCAGTCTTCAATGAAAATGAGCCAGGTTGCCTTCCACATGCCTGTTTGTGACAGCCAACCCGACCCCTGTATTCATTGAGAATTAGTGAATTCTGAGCTCCTATACTTTCGTTGATGGAAAATGTCATACTCGTACGACGTTAAAGAACAACAGATTGGTTGAAAGAACCTGAACTGAACGAAAATAAATAACGAAACAAACTAAACCCGTAAAATTATCAAATTTTGTACAATACATTTATTAAACACCAAGAAGTTCCAAGATTTGTACAAGTACCTTAAATTTTGTACAAATGGACCATTCAATTTCCTTCCCTGTTTTCTGTTGTAATAACAATTACTCATATAATCACAAATTCACAAGTCATAACATTCATAACTGTAACAAACAAGAAGATAATTAATCACATAAATGTGACAAAATAAATAATAATAAAAAAAATTAAATACCTCCCGCTCAAATTTTTAATCTTCACATCTCTTTGCAATTTATAATTCTCATTTTAGAATAATTTTTCCAAATTAACAAATATTTATCCTACAAAATACACCTAAATAACATTATAAAATGAAATAAAATAAAATAAAATAATCAAATTAAACACACCTTCTAGAAAGACAAATAAGAAAAATAATCAAAAACACAATAGAAGAAAGAGCAATAGCAATGCCAAGAACAACCTTATTAGGTCCATGACCACCACTACTACTACTCTTTTGGCTAGTCTCGTCTTCCGAACCACTACCATCTTCATCATCGCTAGTCTCGTCTCCTCCATCACTACTGCTCGGACCCGGACTCGCTGGAGGCGACATTGGTAACCCATTCTTATCACAAGCAGATATCCCAAGTTTCACTTTTGAAGAAAAACTTGTATGATTATAACACAAGTTAACATTTTCACCAATTTTGAAAACTTGTAATTTCTTGATAAATGACTCATTAAATGGCATTACACCTTGGAAATTATTCCTTTCTAGATTCAAATACTTGAACCCTTTTAATTCAGTTAAGAACTTTGGTATCGTTCCGTTGAATTGGTTTGAACTTAGATCAATGTGCTGAAGATCTGGCATTGACGAGAATGAGTCAGGTATTGACCCGGTTAAGGAATTTGTGGCGAGCGACAAATTCCTTAACCCGATTAAGTCCCCAATTGAATTGGGTATCTCTCCAGTTAACAAATTACGAGACAGATCAAGTTGTAACAATTTCTCGAGTTGAGTTATCGAGCTCGGGATCTTACCCTTGAGCTGATTATTAGACAAATCAATGTAACTAATATTTGGATGCCATGATTTTGGCAATGACCCAGTAAGGTTTGCATTAGAAATAACAAGTGATTGAAGAAATCTCAAGTTTCCGACAATTACGTAAGGCCCAGTAGCCTTAACGGGGACGGATTGGACAACGAGATCTGTAAGGTTAGCGAGACGGCCAAGGAATACGCCAGTAATTTTCTTGAGACTATTGATACAAGTAAAAGAACGGAGATTAAATGATAACTCAGTTGGGAAGCGTGACGTTTCGGCTGGGCAATTGATGAATGAGAGGGAGAGGAGAGTGGAGAGGGATTTGAGAGCGGTAGTGGAGAGTGAGAGAGTGTCGGAACAGTTGGTTAGGGTTAGGGAAGTGAGGTGTCGGAAGGGTTTGGATGAGTCACATTTAGTGGTTGTGTTTTGGGTTGGGGAACATGGGTCTTTTGTGGTTGGGATGTTTAGGGATTGGAGGGCTAGTTGTTGTTTTGGGTCTAGGGTTGTTGGTGTGGTTGTGGGTTTGGTGGGTTGTGGTGTGGGTGGGGTGGTTAGGGTTTGGGTGTGGTGGAGGAGGGTGGTTAGGGTTAGGAAGATGAGGAGGGGTGGTGTGTCCATTGATGTTTGGGCTATAATGTGGTTGTGGTTGTGGTGATTTGGGGGAAGATTGGAAGGATGAGTTGTGTTTTGGGAGTTGGGAGGTTATTGTAAAGTTTGAAGAGTGTTTAGGTATAGTTTGCTAGATAGATTGGCATAGTAGTGTACTAGAGTGGATATATGGTAGTGATAGTCCTAATTGTATGCAAATGGAGTATGGTGATTGTATGAATGAATGTAGATGTAGGAGCTTAATGGAGTGTTACTTTGGGACGTTGGGTTACATTGATCATAAATTCTCATCTGTAAAGGAACGTTAGTGACGGATCAAATTCACCTCATAAAGAGCAAGTGTTAAGTCAAGTGTACATAGATTACTAGCATGTTAGGAGTTTGGTGAATGAGGTAGGGATTATGGAGATTGTTTAATTTGGAACTTGTGAATGGTTTTCATGTTTTACAATAATTTTTCTCTTTCACATTTTTGGATTTAAGTTATAAAACTTCAATTATAGATATTTAAATTCACAAATTCTTGTTTACAACCGTTATAAATCAGAATAATTTACAATGAGAGTGTAAAATCATCCAAACCAAATACTTTTTTCGGGGATGATGGGGTGATTAACCCCTCGTTATAATTTACACGGTTATAAGCAAGACTAATTGATTTAAATTATTTACATTCATGAAATGAACTTATTAATATTAATAAAAAGTAGCATATAAATGCAAAAAGTTGTGGTTTGAAGTTAGACATGACAAACAGGTCAAATTGATCGGGTTCATATCGGGTGAGTTCGGGATGGGCTGGCTTTGGGTCGCAATAATTCGGGTGGGAAGCAGGGAGAGTCACCCCAGGTTTTAGGGTCACTCATCCTACTTGTTAAAGCTCATAAATAGATAGTATAAGGGTAATATTGTCTAATATATACAAAATCGAGTGTCCCAATATATTTTGCGAGTGTATTTATGAGTATCCCAAATTTAAATCCAGACCACTGAAAAAATAACAAACCTTTATTTTATTTTTTTAGGAAATAAAAAGTACTTATGTTACTTAAACACATCATGTTTGCCCATAGAGTGACTTGAGAATTGTGACCATATTACTCTTTGAATTAAGTTTGAACTCACTATCTAGGTAGCACGGACACTTCTCCTATCCAGCCGTCCCGTGTCGGACACCGTGTCGGACACACGGACACCTATAAACAAGGAATGTGAGATTGAAAGACTAGAAAAGATTGATTAGAAGTTGAGTTTGGGTGGTAAAATTGATTAGAAGATAAGTTTGAGTGAAAAATGAGAATAAATTATAGTTAAAGTCAAGTTTTACACTCAATTATCTACATTTTATATCAAATACTAATACAAAAATAAAATTGTATGTTATTTATAACTATAAAATATATATTTTATTAAATTTAAATGCCGTGTCCCGTATCCCGTGTCCTAAATTTCACGAGATGCCGTATCACGTGTCTGTGTCGTGTCCGTGTCCGTGTCCGTGTCCGTTTTGGTGCTACCTAGCTCACTATCAATCATGCTTAGTCAATGGTGAGTATCAAGTTATCCACATAATTCTACCTGTCACACAAAGCGTAAGGAAATCATACGTACAAATTTCTTAGCCAATCATATTCCACCATATACTTTGTTAAATCTAGTTGGTGCTGATTAACTTTGCAATTAACTACTCGTAAAAGATTTGTCATCAAGTTTGTTGATAATAATGGATTTAAATTCAACATTTAGGAAAGGTAGGTCTTTAGCTATATTCATTTGTACATTAAGACGGATTTTTACAAAATAATACGAGTATTAGATCGAACTTGGATGCATAATTTAAATCTTATGTAGCGCACTTACTAATTATTATAGCGTATAAGGAATAGTGGGTTACTCTAGTAATCCCCCCAATGTGTAACACTAACCGTTATTCTCATTTCATGACAACTTGGGTGGTTCCATAAATGTTTAGATTATTTATATCAACGAATGATATATACTAAATATTCAAAAGGTTTTAGACTGAGCATATATAAACGATTTTATCAAATCCGACCTAATAATATCATATTTAAAGCGCTCTCATGATAAGATTTGAAATTTGTTATTTCTAAATTTCTAACAGATTATGTTTTATGATTCAGATAACTTAGTAGGAAAATGGCTAGACGGGTAAATTTCCATAGAAATCAAAAGACGTAAATTATTACACATGATTAGATGACCATTATGTCATTTATCTATCATATCATGCATTATGCATATATCAACTTACATATCACCCATCATTTCACATTTGTAAATTAAAATGTGCAAATTTGTGTTTGAATTGGCTATCCAAGCCATCTAAAATTAGACGTAAAACTATCGATAATCTAATCTAACCAACAATCTTCTGTATTCATGTTCAAAGTATTTGTAGCTTAATTACGTGCTTAATCATTCAACATCAATAATTCAAGCTGTAGATTGATCATATACTTAGTTTGTTCAAATTATCTTAAAGCGTGAACATTACGAGTAATTACTTTGAGATGATGTGTTCATGTGTCAATGTCAATTACTCGTACTACTTAATTGAGAGATTTAATTGCATTGATGACTAAGTCTAAGTGGATCAAGTTTATGGTGCTTTACAATAAAAATAAATAAATAGAAACCAACAAAAGTCCATGCTATATTTTTAGCAAGAAATCCTTGCATACGTCTCTATTTTCATTTATCCAGTTTTGGGGTGAAAATATTCAATTCTTATACCATACACCCAGGTGTAGGGTACATTATACCCCCATTTTTATTAGGTTTTTTTAAAACTTTTACAACTTTAATTTTATAAATTGAACAATTATAAAAATTATATCATTATTCGTAATTTTTATTTCTCTACAATTAGAGATCACATTTGATATATTTTGGTGTCTATTTTATTTTTTCTCGCATATTCACAACATACAATTGACATATTCACATGTTACTTTGTGTGAATATGTATATTCTATTAAATGAATATCTACGATTAGCTCAATAAATTACGTTTTTTATTCTTACGTATAAGCAATTTGTGAATATGTTTGTCATATTGTGTGAATATTATATTCATAGTGTGATAATATGCAAGCTTTATTGTGAGAATCTGATTTTAATTTACGTGAATATGTCGATTATTTAATGTCAATATGAGGTTTAATTCTGTATATGTGTGAAATTGTGAATATGCAATTATATTTTGCGAATGAAAAATTTCTATGTTATGAATATCTAAACACACACACATTCTATTACATGAAAATTTATGAGTAACTCAATAAATAAATATACTCCGTAATTCGTATATGTTATTCTTATATTTTGTGAATATCTTTCTTACATTAGGATGTATATCTACATTACCTTTTTGTAAGTGTGTAAGTTTTATATTGTGAATATATATATAATTTTCAACTTACGTGAGTATGCTAATTGTATAATGTGAGTATCTCGTGAAAATGTCAATTATGCGATGTGAATAGATTGTTAATGAATATATGAATTATGTGATGTGAATATAATGGTAAAGTTAAAATAAAGACCAAATAACAACAAATGTGATCTCTACTTATAGAGAAACAAAAATTATAAATGATGATATACATTTTTTTTTTTTAGATTTATCAAATTTAAGTTTTAAAGAGTTTTAATATTAATTCCATTTATTTTTTCAATAACTAATCATGGAAGTTATATCAATTAGTTATGGGAGTATATTATATCCTACTCTTGGGAGTAGGATATAATTTACCGAAAACATTAGTGTTTAGTGTCGGGCCTATTGTGAAACGTAATTACTCTTTTATGGATAAAGATTATTTTTTTATTGACTTTTTGTCATTATTTTTCCGTATCTTACTCTTCCCAAAATAATGAAATAAATAAACCCTCTCTTGCTTAATCAAAATAATGTTAAGAAAAAAAAACTATCATTTCGATTTGGAAGGAAAACAATTTATCAAAATAGGATTCATGTAACCTGTAGGATTGGGATACCCAAACTAAACTTAATCACCCATATCATCCCTAACCACCCGTTTACCGACCCTTTCCCTCACCTAACCCATAAAATTTTCAATTCATTCTCAGCACACCCTTGCACCAATTGCCACCGCAGATCCACCACCTGCCACCCCAACGCCACCCTCCTTATCAGACTAACATCGCAACCAACAACATCACGACCGTAACCAACCTCCGTCGCAACAACCTATTTAACAATCAATATACATTTATAACTTTGAATTCCAATAATTAAGGTCATAAACCCGTACATCATGAGTTGGTCTCCTTTCAGATAGCGTCAAACTCGGCCATAATACAAAAAAACACTCAAATTTCTAATGATATACCTTAGTACACAACTGTACAAGATCCAAAATGAGAAGTTGGAGTAAGTTGGAAAATAAGTGCAAAACAATCTACTAGGAGCAACAAATTGAGCATTCAAGTACATAGACAATCACCTTTTGCTACAATAATTTTTGCTTGGAATTTACTCCAACATTCTCAAAAATAACTTGCAAAATAAACTAAAAATACCAAAAAAAAAAAAAAGGAAAAAAAAACCCTTAAAAGTTTTTTCATATATCAAAAATATCCCTAGGAAAATTCCTCTTAACAATCAATAGAAATGCAATTTTGAGCCAAAGTCTTACTATCATCCTTGCTCACAAAAGGGTCAATTTTAACCCAAACAAGTGAGAAAACAGAAGCCAATAAAACTGACCATAATATCACTATAGTTGGTGTCCTGTTTTGCCTTCCCATGAGACCCTTTAGGAAGGGGTACAAATGAAGGATGACCCACATAGCGAAAAACACCTTCCCGAAGAGCGGTCCCCACGCCTCGTACCCGCTGTTCAAGGCGTCTGAGAACCCGGCTACTACCCCGACAATGTTGATGATAATAAGGGAGGTGGGAGGGATGAGTAGGGTTGTCCATTTGAAAGCGTAGAGTTCTCCAAACTCGCCATCTTCTGCGGACTTAGCCGTGACAGTGAAGTTGGTATCGATACCACCCATTACCTTTAGGAAGCCTTGGAAGACTGCGAAGAGATGGGCTGAGACTCCACCGATAACCCAAAACTGCTCGTTACGCCACCAGTCTTCGATGCTTACTCCGCTCCACCTTAGTTCTAGTACACTCACTGTTATGATTGACATGAATAGGCCTAGGAAAAGCATGCTTGCTAGGTTTGAAAGCTGATACATATATAAAAATTATCGTGTTAGTCTCAGGAAAACAATTAACATTCGACGATAAGCTCTTTTTCAGACCATCTCATAATAAGATTTTTTTTCGGAGTTATCATGGTTTAAGACAACTAAGTAAACTGCAGCAAAATTTTAAAGTTCTAATCCATCATTCAACAGATTCTTTACGTTTCATTAAAATACTTCTCACAAAAGAATAAAAACGTAAAGAACCTGTTGAATGGGAGTATAAAAAAACCTACACCCGACCTCCCAATTTACAATTCAAACCAAATCCATTACTAATTTACTATCTTCTTCATAGACGAAGTCGACTAGATCCAAATAATGTCCAATTAACCATATGGTAAGACAGTCGAAACAAAAATGTTTAAGGGCATTACTATAAGTTG
This sequence comes from Heliosperma pusillum, assembly GCA_022085475.1. Lineage (NCBI taxonomy): Eukaryota > Viridiplantae > Streptophyta > Magnoliopsida > Caryophyllales > Caryophyllaceae > Heliosperma > Heliosperma pusillum. Next base: position 45,665 of record JAIUZE010001530.1, on the reverse strand, counting down.
GTTAGATGTAAGGAAAACATACCACTGGTATAATGAACTTGCCAGTGAGGAGGCAGATAGCAGGCAAGGTACAGTAAGCAATGAGAGGAAGGGAAGTGAAGGGATAAATAATTGTATTAATGTATGCCAATCTTTGAAGCCACTTAAGACGGCCGCCTCCAAAACCATACCAAAGAGGACAATGTCTACTCATGAAAATCTCGATGGATCCGAGAGCCCAACGAAGAACTTGATGAAGTCTATCTGACAAATTGAGGGGTGCAGACCCTTTGAATGCCGGTCTTAAGGGCACACAGTATATTGATCTCCAACCCCGGCAATGCATTTTGAATCCCGTTAGAATGTCTTCTGTTACCGAACCATATATCCATCCAATCTGCCAAAATAAAAGTAGGTGGTGAAACTGGTTAACTCCATGGAGAGTAACGAAATCTGGCAAATGGGTCATTCAGGTTTACTTTTACCATTTTAACAGCGTAACTAGGCCGTTGTTACTAAAAGTCGAGATTTGATTTGAGGGAATAAAGTTTACCTCTTTCCCCCATGCAGTCTTTTCTTCATACCCGCAGCTAATGACATGTATAGCTTCATTAATCAGCGAGGAAGGGTTAGCAGAATCAGGAATGCCTCCGCTTTCCATCATTGTAGACTCGATAAGCACGGAAGATAATCCAAATGTCTTCTCAAAGCTTGTTTGAGATATCAACATCGACCTTTCATATTCATCGTAATCTGCATTTCACATTAGAGTAGTGCATTTAACTAAAATCCTTCATTCCCATCTAATGTGTCGGGATTAGCACAGAACTATGAGTAGATTTACCATTGAGCTCCTTAAGGTTGAAAATGGCGGCATCTAAATCTTCACGTTTAATCTCAGAGATGTCTTTTTGTTTCGTCTTCTTGGAAGGACAGCAACAGGAAGATGAAGAGGTATTTGGTTCTACACGAGGTGATGATGGCGGTCCATAGCCATACAAAGCTTGCCTGTTGAATACACATCCTGTCCCCACATAAACCGGCCCTTGAATCCCGTCAAGCCCTTTCATATTAACCTAAGGTCACAAACAGCACACATATTAGCCACCCTTTAGACCGTGCACTCATGCAGACAGGTTTTGACTTATTTAGGGTTTGTTAAAAAGGATCTTACATCAAAAAAGACAATGTTTCTGTTGGCATATCGATCACTTTTGTCAATACCGTCGAATCTTTGAGGGAACTGTACAAAACAGACATTCCGGCCTACAATCGGGTCCATCAAAAAGCACATTGCTTCCCGGACTGCCTTGCTGTTGTTTACATAATGATCACAATCAAGATTGAGAATGTAGGGAGCATTTGTCAGGATTGCAGATACTCTGACCTGTAAAAGGCAAACGGCGGCATGAAAACATGTGCAACGGTTAAAAGAAGGTTTTTGATTCTAAAGTAATGGGAAATTGAATGTTTTAGGGAAAATACCAGAGCATTCTCAGCACCGGCTTTCTTATGATGTGGATATCCAGGCCGTTTTTCTCTCGAGACATATACAAGCCTGGGAAGTTCATTACCTTCCATGTCGTGTGCGCCAGTATTACCTAAGAAAACCTAGAATATGACACCCATTTCAGAGACCATTTTTATGGTTATTGAAAGCATTTATCAGAAATTCAGAATCAACACATCCACCAGTTCACGACTTTACTGACCAACGTAGACTACATCTTCTCTAACCGCGTATACTTGGCATACCTGAATCATTCCCGGGTGGTCACGAGTATTGTTCCCGGGCCAAGGTGTTCCGTCAGCCATGGTCCAGCCTTCTTCTGGAGTTTTCTGTGCCTTGGCAACTAATCCATTAACTCTTACTTTGAACTCCTCATAATCTCTCTGTGAATATAGCGCATACATTATGAGATCACTACCTTAAAACAAAGGTTACACCAGAAATCAGTGTTTAAAATACAAAAAAAAAAAATGGCAGACGTACTTTCATTGATCTGCGTTCTTTGACAAAAGAGGGCTGGACTTTGTCTTTAAGGTAGTCAATTTTCTGAGAGAAGTAAAACTCAGGTGCTCGTGGCTCGATTTCATACTTCTTGCAGAAAGGGACCCATTTCCTGGCGAACTCAGCAGTCTCGGCAAGTGATTCAAAGGTGAGCATAGCGGCACCATCATCAGACACATAGCAGGAAACTTTATCAACAGGATAGTCCACTGCTAAAATTGAGAGGACAGTGTTTGCTGTGATCAGAGGCGGTTCCTTCAATGGATCCACTGTACTCACGAAGAAGTCGACAGCAGCTAGCTGTGAAACTTCTCCCTCTCTTTCAAACCTGCCATATTTAATGACTATTTAGCGATCTAGAACACAATAACATGATTCACGGTATGATACCGTAAATGTGCTGGAAAGAGTCGGTATACCTTAAAGAGAGTTGATCAGTGAAGGCTTCCCGATTTATAGGACCCCACTTAGGAAACTGATCCAAAACCCAGGACATAGCGAACCAGATCTCGCAGATGACAGAAGTAAGCCAGAGCCCAAAGGCACTGTCAACAGGGTTGGTTATTCTGTAATGGAAGAACAGAACTAGAATGACCAATCTTGTGATGATCATTATTCGATATGCTGTCAGCTTGGTTCTCGCAATTGGAACCACTCTTGAAAGCGGTAATAAAATCTCTCCGTTCCTGATCAGTACAACACAATTAACGTATGTTTCAATTATTATTACTCCGTAATACTTGCCTTCTACACTGAAAAGAGTATAATACAAACCCCAAACATGCCGAAAGAAAAGGCACACGACAATGGAAACATAAAGATCAGAACCTATGTTACTCAGACACGAGTACAAGTGTTGAGCTACGAAACCTTAATCTCACATGCTATGGCGGATACACATGTCAACTAGTTTAACTGGTAAAGTAATGAGAGGTGATTCTCATGACCTGGGTTCAAATCCCAATAGGATCAATATCGCCCGTATGACTCCCTTTACACCAAAAAACAAAAACATGTCATGGCGGATAACTTACGGCTTTTCCTCCATAAGTTGCTCTTCAGGAACTTGTTTACTTTCCTTTGCAACTTTAGTAGGATGTTTTTTCTTCTTATCCTTCCTCTCCCTCCAACTCTCGACACGATTCTTCCACAATGAACTTCCACTTTCACTATACGCTTCTGCAAACATAGGCAAGTCTTAGGAATGCATTGAGTGAAATCAAAGACATACGAATGAAGGGGTAGATTTGCTTACCACTATCCACTGTTGATACACTGCTGATATGTCTGGCATGTACTCCATCAGCCTGGTTCTGTTTTAATCAACCACATATTATTCAGACTCGTTTAAAAGTATCCACTAAGAACGTACCTAAAAGATAAACTCAGCTATTTATGCGAAATCCCATATTTTTTGCTTAAAATGAAAGTGTTGACGTATAGTACCCATGTCTGAAGGATAAGTGTGGAGAGGGTGCAAGGCGTAACATAAAAGTCAGAGTAACATCGCATATAGGCTGTTTACGAATGACCATAGTGCAAATTGCGCGCATTTGGTGTCGACAACATAAGAAAAAATGTCATTCAATCCAAAATAGTCATACCTGCTCATTGCTGATATAGGTGGTCATTGTGTTACGACCACCGGATCCCTCCGTAGCAGCCTCATCATAAGTCGAAGCATCTGCAAGCGATTGAGCCCATACCATTAAGACCATGTATAAATATACATATTACTCCCACCGTCTCACAAACACTTGTGTTCTCCTCAATAACGAATTTTAATACTTATAATCGTGCTTCGGTAACAAAGAAACGAACAAAAACACAAGCATTAATGTTTTTACTCTTAAATTTTAGTTTTTATATTTATCGAACACATAAGGTATTTGTGAAACAAAGGGAGTATCGAGTACATTTCAAGCTCGGAAATCATAGAGTTTCAGTTTACCTTCATAAGGAGTAGCACACCGGAAACAAGCCTTCTTACCCTCTTTAATCTCATAATCAACACAAGCCTTACAAACCGGGAAATTACATTCATGGCAAGCAACAAACACATTTCCATTTCCATCAAACCCGACTTGCTCACCACAAGTATTACAACGAGGAACATCAGACGCCATCATCTTCGACTACTTATATAAATCTCGTTCTCAGCCTCGTATCTTTGGTTTCGAAACTAGCTAACCCTTTAAAAGTTTCATGTGAAGAGGAAGGCTAGGATAGAGTGCAATATGAGTGAGATAGACAAGTCATGGAAATGCATGTATTATGTAATACATAGAATTTGGTAGGAGACTAGTTTGGTGTCATTTTATGGTATGACTAATACTGCAAAGAAAGATGAGAAGCAACGTATATATGAATTTTTAAAAATTGCGGGAGTTTTAAGGAAGAGAGTTTTCTGTTGAAAGAGGTACATCTTTCAACTAATCAACCATATTTTGAAAAACCACTGCCTAACTAATATTTTATTAAACAACTAACTCTCTTTGAAGACGGACACATCCGTCTTCAATGAAACGGGTCGGGGTGTCTCTCACAAAGAGGCAAGTGGGAACCAACTTGGTTTCCCATTTGTCTTTCTGTGAGAGGCAATCCGACCCGTCTTCATAGAAGACGGATATGCCTGTCTTCAATGAGAATTGGCGTTTATCAAATCCTAAATATATTTGTTTTAATTTAATTTCATGCACAAATATTGAATATAAAACCTACGAAACTTTATAAATGACAATGAAGAGGTTATATTGAGCTAGATGTGGTTCCCATGAATTAGAGTGACAGAATTTATATTCTACCAAAATCCAAATGCATTAATATTAATATAATAATGATACTTGAGGAAATAAATAAATAAGTCTGATATTCTTTTTGGGTTGAGGAGGATTTAAACAGAATAAATCAACCGAAAAAACTCATACAAACACCGATCTATATTTACTCGTATACTATGATATTTCACTTTGGTTGCATATCTTGTGTCGAACCATACACTTTGGGCACTTTAGTTTTATTGAAGGTCAAACACGTGAAAAAAAGTCACACGAGGATCATGTCCGACACTCGGAGATCGAAAGATAGACCTGGTCGTTCAGGTTTAGGTCACCATAGATACACCTCGGTGAGAAAAGAGCCCAACCTGAAGTCATTCCTTCATTCTCTAGCATGTTCATGCCAATAATACTCAATCTTGCAATCAATTACCATTTCTCAATTAAAGAGACGGTAAAAGCAAGCGAAGCACACATCGCTCGTAAATTGACGTCGCATTTGATAAAGTCTTGGTAGTAAATGAACAAGTTTTTTCCCAAAATCTAATGTTGGTACTTCACATTGGAGAGTAAGTTTAAATGTCAAATCACTTAATTATCTTTCTCAATCTGAGGAAGACAGAAGAAAGTGAACCATCATTCATCACAATTGGTGTCACATAGCTTTACATAATAACTCCACCACCCACCTCATCGGCTCACCGTGCCTCTGATGAACTCCCATGGGGTTGGCCATACATATATATCTTCCGCTTCGAGCAAAGGAAAAACAAGCAAGAGAAATATGTTTGTCATAGATCCTATGTGAAGTTCATTGATACTTAAAACCACGGAACAGTCCAACGAGTCATTCCGATATTTGGCCCAATGAAATGAAAATACAAAACCTAACGAAGTGCAACAGTGCAAGTGTAGCAGAAGTGTCGCTGGTCTAGTGGTCTGTATCAAAAGTACCAATCACGGAAATATATATCCCATCTAACATAAAATGAGCAGGCAAAAGAAACTACAGAACTCAAACTTTACATGCATATAAGCTCGGATTATTTAGGACTTAAATTCGGATCCAGTCAGTCTCAAAATTGTCCTCATGCCTGACTTTATTCCCAAAAAATTACATACCTACCACCATAGTATTAAACTACTTGAACATTTCAGTAGACGGGGCCTAAAATTGTTACACTTCATGTACAGTTATTATTACCTAAAACTGCGGTATAAATAAACTCGAAACCTTGATAACTGAATCGTTATGCATACAACAGCTGACACGGTGGCTTCTAGTCCTTGACTTTGCAAACTAAGAGGAACCCCAGGCTAAAAGCAAATGCTTACTCAAGGATAAAGTGTTAAACCACGGCCGCCATAAACCCTTCCTCAGTAGTCAGTACTACAAAAGCCTCTTTGTATTTGGTCAAGTTAATATTGCCTTAAAAACAAAATTTAATTTTTCCTTTGAGCCGGAGAGAGACTTGTCTCACACTCCAAAATAAGAAGCTCTAGAAAATCAATCTTACAGTAAGTACATCACTGGCTTTGGATATATAAATGTGCTTTTGCCAGACCAAGATGTAACGCCATATAGTTTTTTTAACGCAATTAATAAATTGCATTAAACTTAAGAGACAGTATACACCTTTACCACTTTGGATGTATCGCAGACAACAAGATTTTCTGAATCAGCCGGGGTGGTGCAAAGCCAGTTTACCTGGCAAAAACATTGACTTGAGAATACAAAACACTAGAAACAACAAAGCTTTAATATTTGCAAAAGAAGAGCTTTTGATCGATGATAAGGTGAACAATAGTTTGACATGATTTAAACCTAGCATTAACCAAAGATGCTGAATTTGATTTCCTACGAATCCAAACTCAGGGAGGGAGACACTTGACACTCTTATGGTTCAACCCGGCTCAAATCAGATCACAATGGATTAAGGAAACAAGAAAAAAGTGAATAAAAGAAAATGGAAAGACATTAAAATGTTGAAGCCTGTTCTAACTGAGATAAAAAGATATTTCAAATATAAAAAAATTAAGGTAAAGAAATTTTATCTTTAAAAAGAATTAGAGTATCAAACATGCGACAAAATATGTCACTGTAACATTAGAGCAGGAAAAAAATCCGACAAAAAGAAGGCAACCAGAGGAGGAAGATAATTACCTTTTTCTGCAAATTAATGCTAACGGCAACATTTGTGCTTGCACAGGTTTTAGTCTCATCAAGATACTGGGACCAATCCCAAATCTTCACCGACTTGTCATTTCCTCCGGAAATTAAAAGCTTCCCTTTCTCCCCAAAGGATGAAAATGTTCTGAAAATTCAACAGAAAAAGCGTAGCATGATGTAGCTTATAAGTTATACCCCTCCATAACACAATGATCTTCTCATTTGATCATACCAAGAGTAAACTTAGACCATACATTTTTATATTTATGTAGTATTACTTCTCTGCCGGCAATATAATTTTGTGAAAGATTTTGTGATAACAAATGTCATTGCTTTAGTATCATATTACTGAGTATAATTTTAACATGTTTACGGTCAACGTTTTGAGACTTTGACCCGATTAAGTGAGATGAGTAGAACATTGCAAAACAGAGGGAGTAAGTAGTAACAGAAGTTGTTAGATTAGACCTGACAAAAGCTAACAACTACTCTGAGAAAACGGAAACACACCACACAACCTGACCAGATGGAACCCGAATATATGGTGAACTAGAACTTACACGCATGAAGCGGAAGCAGAGTGGCCTCCATGCGAGTATTCCAAATGCAATCTTTTCCACTCATTCTGGTTCTCGGTGCCTCCTGAGTTACCCGTACTTGAGCTGCCTCGAGTACTATTTAGGGATTTCATTTTTCCTTTTGATTTGGCAACAGCAAGCTCTGATTCAATATTGATGATGCTAACAGTTCCATCTCCTCTTGCAACAGCACATATCTTTCCTGATCTCTCCAACATATCGGTTTCAGGAACAGCAATTGAATGAATAAATGGCGGGTTATAAAATTGCCCGTCATTTCCATTTTTATGCTCTATTTTTCCTGTAAAGTAGAAGATAATACGTTTAAATTATCGTCTTAAGCAAGCAAATGATGCAAGTCCAATCTAATTTTTTTGGTGCAGCAAAACCTTTCTAATGATTATGGTCAGTAAAGATCCCAAGAGAAACACCAGCATAGCTCAACAATCAAGAGTCTATTCAAAAGCATTTATAGATAATCATGGAGTAAAGCCAAATAGAAGCATTTCACGACCACCCTAACATGGCACATGGCACATGTCACATGTCACATGCCAGAAAAGAAACTAAATAATTCTGGTACAAAGACGAGCATCTCCGTTGAATCATATAACATACGGAATATGATACATTACAAAAAAAAATTGTGGACATAGTCACTCCTAGATCATCGAAGAACATTACAACTGTCACAAAATTACCTACTGCCACCAGAATGCCAGATAACACAGAAAATGAGTTTCTTGACATAAATAATCAATAGATTAAAACATCGTGATTCTGAATCTCAGAGCAGGAAAGGAGTTCTGTCACCAAACGGAAACTTAGAAGCAAGTGAATAATATACTGGTTTGCATAGATATTTCTTCGTACATACCAAAGTCCACAATAAGGAATGGACGCCCCTTGGAAAAATCCCACATAATCATCTTAGAATCCAAACCACCAGTAATAACTGTCACACAATAAAAAAACTAGTCAGCGCAGTTTTTGGCATAGCAATATGTCTGATATAAATTGGAACCAAAAGCAAATGCTAGTTTTGTGTTACTAGTCATAAGCAACTATTTATAACAGGTTAAGACTAGATAGATACAAAACTGAATTGCTAATAGACCATCAACATCTTGAATTCCAATGGACACGTCATCACTGACAACCCTCACGACATCAGCATTTCAATTGACTGACGATATTAATGAAAGAGTCAGTGAAGTTATGACTCGCCAATCCTAGATACACTATTTCATTAAACTTGATTACCAAGAACGGTGTGCAACTATCAGTGGGTTTGGCCACTGGGGTACTTCATTGAGCAACCTGCTCAAATCTGTAATATATTTAATGTCGTCAACTAAACCTCGTAATTGAACTGAATCAGGAAATGCGAGCCTTTTGATTACCAACTACATAAAATCTCAACAAAAGATTATAATGATCAATTGGGCCACATAAATTAAATTTATCCAACCCAAAGATTGCAGATTGACACAGCATTTACCTTCCCACGGTTTCCAAGGAACAAATTGCACACTGCTACATATCTATATGTTTAGGGTCAAGGCCACATAGTCACACACATTCACAGTTCTTATTTGAGATAAATACAAACCTCGAGAATTTTCATTTACAAATATAGCTTTTCAAAAGAAGCATAAAACTAAGTAGGTACAAACTAGGCGTTCAAGCCCAACAAAAACAAAAAACTAAAATTTGTCAATTTTGGGACTAACTTTCGATTAAACTCGCACTAAACCCATGAACCGTAGCATTATCAAGAGCATACATAGCCAAAAATTTCAAGATATAACAGAAAGGATACACTATCATGACCATTTCTCAATGTTTTGAAAGGCCGTCGTTGATGGATGTCAATTATCTGTAATGATGATGCCATACCAAGAAGCTTAATCAATAACTAGAGAAGCAAAATTTCTGAATTCTAGTGTACAATGCAGCCAAGTGTTGCAGAAGAAACATAGCATAAATATGTAGCCAATAAATTCAATGATTTTGCTAAAATTTTAAGGGACAACTTATTTATTTCATAAATTTGAGCAGACAAACATGGTAGTGAAACAGAAAAAAAGGAAACGTCATGTTTTCTTGTTTTTCACCATCTCATTTTTTACTTTGACAACAGTCATCCATTTATTAACGGAGAACTAAAGTGACCATCCTCTAAAATAGTGCATAAATGCTCCACAATTACATATCTTCAGACTTTCACCCCTTAGTTTGAAGAGGTGCAATGCGCACTCAGGCGCTAAGGGGTTGAGGCGATGAGGCGCAAGGCGAAGGTGCGCGCCTTTTAGATGCGAGGCGCCTTTTTTTGGAACTTAATTTTATCTCCCAACTAAAATTTTGAACAATACCATTTTTAGGAGTTTTCAAGTTGACTAACATCTAAAGGAGTAAAATTTAGGAATAATGGGAAAAGAGAAAGCATATTTAAAGATTCAGATGTACTAATGAACCTCACTTGTGAGCCTTATCTAAAAGGCGCACCTGAAGTTTACCAAGGCGTTTTGGAGAGTGCCTCATCCAAGATACGCCTTAGGCGCACTCGAGGCGCGCCTTTTCAAATTAAGTTTCACCCGTTCACAGTTCACACAGCAAGATAATACTTGGAAAGAAATTACAGCACGAGTAATTCTCAATACCAGCAAGCAAACAGACAGCAAAAGATCATTACAACAACACAATATAACAAAGTCAAATGTACCACTGCAAATTCTAAGAAACCAGAAGTAAATGCCCTTAACAGATACAAATATATTACACGTTAGAACAGTCTAAAGCATGTTGAAGAGCGTGATATAAGGACTACTCGGTCAATGGAGAATAATTAAAAATGCCCTTAAGAGATACAAAAATAGTACACACATCACGGGGGCCCGGCATGCTTAAATAAAGAAGAAATTAGTACCTTCACATCACCACTGTCATCTGCTGCAGCGAGAAAGGATGACTTCAAGTTGCATGATATCTGCACATGACAGGTCGGTTAGATGGTATTATAAATCTTTACAAATATGGAGTAACAATAAGCCATGGACTTAGAAAGAGAGTAAAGTTCGACATTGTAAATCGAATTATTGAAAAGGTGCACTTCGTTTCTTGCATTTTTTCCATTCTTTAACTTATACAATTGCTTCTTGAGAATAGTGATAATCACATCTGATCAAACAGTAAATTTTATCATGTTGAATTAAAGATGGATGCAGTAAGTCAGTTTTTTCTAATATAACTCGTTCAGTATATAGCGTGGAAATTTAGAGCACTGGCCCAAGGTTCTTTCTTTTTATTAATAGCTAGAAGCGAGCACAGGTAACCAAGAAAGCAGATGAAGAATGAAGAACAGCGCTTCCCGTCAACAATGAGAAATACGATATTAAATGGAGCTGCTATCAAGATATCTAAATGTAGAAAGGGGAATTGATTACAGTTTTCTTCTTATAGGGTGGAAGGGGAGAACTTTCAAATATGACCTCAAGCATTTCAGACCAGAATTAGGTCTGAACTTGTAGCAGAGAATATTATCTCTTACCCTGCTCGTGGCAAAGAAGCTTTAAACTAACACCTTCGATAAAAAAAACTTACAGCAGTTAACCAAGTTCAAGACTTCTTAGACTCTTAGTTGTGTATGACAGCCTCAATTTCAGCACATTTCGGTAGAAGAAAATCCAAACAATGAAACATTCTCATACCTGGTTTATTTCATCTTGGTTATAGTTGTAGCTTTCCAAGGGCTTTTCCGGAGTAGCCTACAAGATCAACACCTCAAATCAACAGATAATATAAGAAAATGTACAAAAAGCGATCGAATATTAAGGTTCCAAATTCCAAAAAGCAACATTAAGCAAAATTAGTACCATTCGAACATCAAAGCATCTGACTTCGGTCCCAGACGATAAGTATATGATATTTTCATTGCCTGAAACAATCAATGAACATAAGTGGCAATTCTTGTAGAAAGAAAAGAGAGGCAGCCAAAAAAAAGGATAGGGGATAGGCTCATCAAGCTAAACATGAAATTTGCACGCCAGATACATTCTAGTAGCAAGGCATATACAAACCATGGTAAGTATATGGTATTTCAGTGAAAATAGAAAAATAATGTTAACGACGTAAATCAATTAAGTGTCTTCTAAGTAGGAAAATTTCAACATGATCAGAAAAGCACACCTTGTTTAAAACATATTGATGAAATAGCATCATCAGCCAGCTTCATGACTTGTTGCACAATTTGGCATCGCAAATCAAACAAGCAGACACAGCCATCCTGGTGACGTTAAACAACAGTAGCATGAAGTTTACCAACATCAAACCGTTTCAGGAAACAAAAACCATGCCACTGCACTCCCAAATCCCAATACATATACATATATTCTAATATTCTTCCAAGAGTATAAACAGCAACTACACCCTAATCGTATCCAGTCATTTGCATAAGAGTGGTGAAGCCAAGAGAGGGAGTAAGGGTAAATGAGTAATAGCACCCCCAAAGTAAGTCTTCCCAGTACCTTAAGGGCTTGTTTGAACTTTGAAACGGGGGCAATTGTTATGAGAGTAATAGAGCTCAAGCTTAAAAGAAAATGGAAGAAAGTGATGGTGGTGATGGAAGGTCGAATGAGAAATAGAGGTAATAGTATCCCATAAAAGAGGGGAAAAAGTTGTCCTCTTTCCTTCCTAGAGTAATGTATTGCGCCATATGGGCGCAATACTCCCTCCCTGCAGCCTCTTTCCACCTTCCAATACCACCACCTACCACCAATCTCCTTCAATTTCCCTTACTCTGAGCTTCATGCTAATATCTACCACCTACCAAACACGCCGTAAATATAAAATGGTCACTTAAAGTGGTCAAAGGATCACTAATGATATAAAACACGTTCACGTACTACGAAGTAACAACCACATGTCGATGGTAAAATGATCATCAATAATATGATTTTCCAGGTAAACTGATTTTCAAATAAGTTAAGCTTTGTTTGGATAAAAACAATGCAGGGAAAGGGACGGAGTTTTCCCTCCGAATCTTTACTTTGTTGGAAGTGAAATAATTTGACTTGAAAGCGGAAAATGGAGACCCTTCCAAATCCCACCCTTCCCTTAAATCCCTTTCCCTCCAAATTCCGCTATCTAAACAAAGGTTACCGTGAGACGGTTTTACACAATAATTTATAATTCGCGTACAAATTCCCCACATCCAATAAATGTATCACCTCCATGTAATAACATCTACTAACCCTTACTACACTAATTTCAATCTAATCCAATCAAATTCAATATCTACCCTAAAAATGAACAAATTTCAATAATCAATTAACTAACAGAGTAACAGAATTAAGTCTAAATAATGAAGAAAAGAAGAGAGTACCTCGCCAGCAGTGGCAAGGAAGCCATGGCGGTCACGAGAAGAGATGCAGCAAGTAGCTGTGGATGTATGTCCTTTCAATCTTCTCGGTTTCCGTTCTTCGTTTTCAGCCGCCATTGTTAAAGCTTCTTACTTTACTTAGACTACAACAATGGTGATTTTGGGTTTAAGAGTGTAAACTGTGATGTTTTTCGCCCTTTTTGACATTCCTATAAATCCTCCAAGCATTACCGTTGGTGACTGGTGTAGAGTTTGGGCTGTTCAAAAGCCCGAGTTGTACGGATCCAATCGGTCTCAACTTGTTTACGACCCGACCCGAGCACAAACGATGAGTCTCTCATAAGACGGATATAAAAATTGGTCAAATAGCTCTCCATCTGGGAGACTGGGACGATAGGACTTGATATTATCAAGGCATTTTACTTTTGTCGTTTACTAGTATATGATTTATATGACCTCTTTTAAGTCTACAACGGATTAGTCTGTCTCAAACAATAATTTGGGGAAACAAATGAAGTTAATTGGATCATTTTCATTTCCTTATAATGTCTAGATTTTAAGTCTGGTCGATTTAACGGTTAATTGTTTAATTATGTAGATAACTCAGATGTGTATGCTTTGTTCGGTGTATGGCAACACAAGAAATGATAGGTTGATGAACAAGGTGCGTAAAACATAAAATTTCATATAAAAAATAATATGAAAAATAAAGGGGTTTGTTATATCTCGCCCCCCATTTTACTCATCCCGCCCCCTACAATTACTTTCTTGCCCTTTGTCATTTGACCCACCAACCTTTATTCTTTCCCCTTTGTTATTTTAAAATTCAAATTTTAAAACCGCTTCAAAAATAAAACCGCTAACGTTAATTTCAAAACAATTGAAATACGGAGTATTAAACAACATTAACGTGTTAACGAACAACATTATCGTTTTAACGTTATTTTTTGTATATAATTTAACGATAATTAATATAAAAAAACACTAACTATTAACAATCATTTGATTTTTTTTTTTCAAAAAATACCGATTAAAAACTCGAAAACTTCAAATTGCCATAACTTTGCGCTCGAGTGTCCGTTTTTGATGTTTTTTTTTTTCAAATCGCTTATCTCGACGAAACAAACACAATGGTAAAAAAATGTTTTTAGTGGCCCATTCGTGTAAAACACACGAATTGGCCTGGGCCGATTCATGTGGTTTACACGAATGGGCCTAGGCCAGTTCGTGTAAATCACAAGATTGGGCCAAGGCTGACTCGTGTGATTTGCACGAACTGGCCTAGGCCAAATCGTGTAAACCACATGAATCGGCCAAGGCCAATTCGTGTGTTTTACACGAATGGGCTACTGAAAACAATTTTTTTTACCATTGCGTTCGCCTCGCAAAGATAAGTGATTTGAAAAAAAAAATCATCGAAAACGGACTACCGAGCGTAAAGTTATGGCCAATTGAAGTTTTCCAGTTTTTAATCGGTATTTTTTTATAAAAACTTAAATGATTGCTATCGGAAAATGGAAATTCGTAAATCGAACTGTACAGTCGCATTTTCGGTGTTTCGACAATCTTCATCTTCATTTTTCGTGTTATCCCGTTCCTCCTCGTCATTTTCGTGACCCGTATTGTCGTTCTCATCATCATAACCGCTTTCCTCGCCGTAACGATAATTATTGTATTCATCGTTATAACGATAATGTTGTTGCGTGTTCCAATCGTTTGCAAATCAAGGTTCGTTATCTAATTATTGTAGGAGTTATAAAGATAATCGAAAAATTCATTACCGTCACTAATTTTCGAATTAACGGAAAAAATGAATTTAGAGAGATGTTTTAGTGAGAAGGGCAAAATTGTAAAGTGAAATGAAATTAGGGGGCGGGATGAGTAATATAGGGGCGGGATATAGCAATTTTGAAAATAAAAGTTTTATTTATAACCGAAAGATTAAGGGTTACAATTTCCGTCACTCTCTTGATTCCATTCTTAGGGTTAGGGTTTTGATAGTGTCTACAAGGGTCTTATCGACTTAATCTCGTAGAGAGGTGATGAAGTCTTTTTGTGACTTATTCCATCCTACCTACAATTTGATAGTAGTATAAGAGGATAGAGTCTTTTGACTTGTTCCATCTGATCTGCTCTAAACCCTAAATACAAGTTTATATAGTAGTGTAGTAGCTTAGGGTAGGCCAAGACAAATATATCCTCTATTATTCTAAGATATTATCACAATCTTTGATGATAATTATCCCTAAATAATAAACATATTATCTAATAATAATCTAACAAAATATAAAATTTCGGTGTCTACAGACATATAAGAAAATGAGAGAAAGTGAAAAACTCATAGTAAAAAAGATGGTGATCGTTTATGCCGGTAGCCCTTGGGAAGACGACAAAAAATAAAAAATAATGAATCTAGATAGATAAGAACCCGACAACCCGAGGGAAGACGATTCAGAGTAAAAATAGTGGGCAAACCCTTACTCTAAACACTCTACCTAAGCTCGAAAGGCAACAACACCCATGGGAGAGAAATGCCCATCACGCCTCAATCAAAGGGTAAGAGTCTTAGAAACCCAAATGTGGATAGAAAATCTTTACCATATGGACGACCAATAATCAAAGGGTAAGAGTCAATGTAAAATCGAGTTTTTTTTTTATCATATCCGTAACTCATACATTATTCATATATACTCTCAAGTTATGTAGGCTAAATAATTTAAAATAAACCTCAGCTATTTACCGTTCCACTTTAAAAACGATTTTACAAAATGTAAATTCAAGTACAAATGTATCATTAAATTAGGACTAGAATTCTAGAAACACCTAATAAGAACTAGTCCTTACTAGAAATCACGAGGTTCACGTAGAAGTATTTAGTAATAATAATACATTATTTGTTTCCTAAGGAGGAATAATAATGTGTTGGATAACTCAATGTTCCATTATTCACGAGCATATATGATGATAATATACGAGTAATGTGAATATAATACGTAATTGCTCATTCATGGTCAAGTTTTACTCATTCATGGACTTTTTGTCATAATTTTTCCATATCTTACCCTTTTACTAATTTACAAAAAAAATTACCCTTTTTCTATCTCTTAAACCTTATCAAATTATCATCAAATCACTCAATTATTAATCTTATTCATCATAATCAAATAATGATTCTATTTTACTAAATACTTTAATTTATCAAATTAGATGTAAATAATCATGTAGTGATTAAATTGGGTTAGATAAAATTAGGAATTTTGAAATTAGGGTTCTTGAGGGAAGAGCGGTAGGGGAGGCGACATTGGAGGCAGTAGCAAGGTCGTCGGCATGGGGCGTCGTAGGTAGGGAGGCAGGCAAGGAGGAAGAGGTTCTCAGGGAGTGGTTGTGCCGAGCAAGGGGCAGGGTAGCCGAGGTGGCCTGAGGTGGTCGTCGGCCATATGTCGTTTTGGTTATGTGCGGGGAGGCGAGGGAAGGAGGGTGGTGGCCGACATCACCAAGGGAGGCGGGGGTAAGGGTGGTGGTCGGTGGCAAGCACAAGCGGTG
The DNA here is from genome assembly GCA_022085475.1 of Heliosperma pusillum. Taxonomy (NCBI): domain Eukaryota; kingdom Viridiplantae; phylum Streptophyta; class Magnoliopsida; order Caryophyllales; family Caryophyllaceae; genus Heliosperma; species Heliosperma pusillum. Next base: position 29,227 of record JAIUZE010001530.1, on the reverse strand, counting down.
GTAGGGGTGGTGGACAAAGGTGTTAAAAGTCTTTACGGAGCCTGATAATTAATCATTCGAATTGTTCAGACAAGAAATAATTACTGTATTTCTACTGTATCAGCAATGGCGTCGACTGGTGCACTGAGGCGACACGCTGGTGGCGCGGTCACAGGAGCGGGGACAGGTACGGCGACAGAAGCAGACAGGCGCGGTGGGTCTGACGGTCGGTGTAGGGGAGTCGGCACGGTGGGTCGTTGGGTGCGGTCGGTGAATGAGAGTTGGCGCGGTGGGTCGTGCAGTGCGGTCGGTGTAGGTGGTGTGTTGGCAAGGGTATGTGGTCGGCTGGTGGTCGGTGTAGGTGGTCTGATGGTGGTGTGTTGCAGGGTGGTTGAGGGAGATTGAGGGGAGATTGAGAGAATTTTACAATTGGGAACGAAAATGGGTATGTGAAATGTGAAGGGTATAATCGTCATTCGTGGCCATGAATGAGTAATTCTTGACCATGAATGAGCAACACCCATATAATATCATGGTAGTTGTTAGGTCAGGTCTCATGGTCAAACCAAACCAACGCATTTTATGTTGTCGTCTTTTACGTGGTATCTAGCTCAACTCTTAACCAATCATTATTTGCAGTCTCCAATTTCTCAAATATAATAACAATAATGTAAGAAAAACGATACCCATTTTCATTTTTTTTTCAGTAATAATATTAACACTTACTTTCGGGTTTCATAGACCGATATAGATTAAATAAATTTTTATTTGTGACGGACATATACGTCAGAAACTTATGACGAATCAAATATTACCACATGGGTAAGACAAGATAAGTCATTTGTAATTCCTAAGCTTGTCTTATCTACAGAAAATGGGAGATACTTGACCAGTTGACCCGTTGAAAAACTGTATCCGTCACAAGGCAGATTTATTGTATAGACTTAGAGTATTGCATTTATTATCTATGTAAGCAAATAATAATGGATGACGATAAGGCGCCACCCGGTGGTACTGAATCTCGGCGCCACCATAATAAAAGAAAAATAAAAAATTAAAATTAAAAGGTAAATTTTTGTTTTTGCGCCAAAGTTTTAAGGGTAGGTATGTAATTTTATATATATTTGATTAAACTAAAAAAAAGCTTTAACTAATTTTTCTATGATATTTTACACCAAATAGTTTATTTATTTATTTTACACTAAGTTATCTAAATCAACAATTATGTTTTTCATCATTGTATTGTGTTCTTCATCTACTTTAGTTTTTCATCTAGCTAGAGCGTTCGTTCTTCATCTACACGCCAAGAAAAGCGAAAATAAAATATAATCCCTCGATATAAATTCTGAAATTGTAATATATAACAAATGGAGTCTCTTAATTTAATTTGTTTTAGCAATGAGTTAAATACGAACTCTAGTATTAAATGAAGCAGTAATGATACCATTGCCACTTGCTAGACCAAAATGACGCATCTAATGAATGAAAAGTTCTCACAATTTCATGTCGAAAAGTTTGAATTAGAAATTGTGTATAACATATAGTTTAGGATTAGAAGTACATATTGCATGAACCTAGTTCCTATTCCCCACTGCCTTACGGCCTTACCCATGAACATAAGTACATATTGCATAATTTATTTGTTAAATACAAGCTTGTTCACACACTATACACAACGACACACTATCTAGTTTGTTATAAAACTTCCCTACAAAAGTGGCAAAACTCAAGGAAAATTCTACTAAGTATATATTTATTTAGGGTTATGCTCTTTCATGGACATGAATTACTCAATCATGGACATAATAGACCGTCTTACCCTTCTCATTTCAATACCTTCAATTAATTGTTTTTTGCAATTCAATAATTTCTCTCAAATTAATTCCTCCAACTACCACCCTTACCACCTGGCAGCCACCTTGCACCACCTCACCGCCGACTCCCCTGCCTTCCTCAACCACACCGGACTCTCCGTGCCACCCACCCCGACGGCGGCCTCACAAGACCCAGATCCGCCACCCGACAGCCGCCTTGCAAGACCCAGATCCGCCACCCAAACTCGCCCCTCCCAATACCAAGATCCGCCACCACCCTCTCCTTCCTGTCGCCGCCGACCATCCCTACCGCCAGCCAACTACAAACCACCCCCTTCTTCATTGACAAAATGGTACAAAAAAAACAGCTAGAAGTTTCTACCGGTCCCACCCTTGACCCTACCCCTCCCTATCGCACGGTCACCTTCCAGTCGCCGGCCATCCTCCATGCCGCTGACAACTACGAACCACCACATAAACCGCCTCCATCTTCAGTGACCGTAATATAAATTGAAATTTATTCCTTCAAACCCTAATTTCATCAGTCCTAATTAATCTAATCTCCCTAATTTGATATAAAGTTGATAAAATTAGAATTATTACTTGATTAATCTGAGAATTATCATCTATAATTGATTAATTTAACATATTTGATTAATTTTATGAAAAAGCTAATTAGATAGTGTTTGTTTATGTTGTATTTGGGGAAAAGGGCAAGTAATGGAAAATTAATGGCAAAATGTCCATGAAAGAGTAAATTACGTCCATGAAAGAGTAATTACGTTTATTTATTATCAACTATAATTCAACTATAATTAGTTGTCAAGCTTTAAGTTCCTAAACTACCCTTTTTTACTAATTAGTTTGAAAATTCAAATATTATGGGTGGGAAATGAAAATAGCTACATAATTTACTATAATACCCTCGGTGGCGCCCAATTTGAGTACCACCCGGTGGCACCATATCATTTTCCAATAATAATACAGAGCATATTCTATTTATTTGTGGTAGGAGAATGTTGGAGAAAATATTAAAGAGGGTGTTTAGCATTGCTATTATTATTTTTTGTCGGAAACAAATAATAAGAATCAAGAAGATAACTTTTGTTTTCGCAATAAATATAGAGGAAAAATGAGACTCGCTATAAGCTCACGTTGTAATTTTATCATATATTGTCTCGTGATGATAATATTAATATATAAATGAAAGATTTTCACGTAATATAAGTTTAACCAATATTCAACGAGATTACGTACTGACGTATATATTTATTACCTTTAACCAATTCTTTCCGATGTCAAGTTGATAAAAAGAAAGTTTAAAAGTTGAAGATGAGGGAGATAAATTTCTCAAATTGTTAGGGAATATAGATTTTTCTATAGAAATAGTATTATAAATTTACAACTCCAACCACAATGCTTATCTCTTGAAACAGGGTAATCAATGAACTAATGGAGCAACTAAACCATACAAAATTGTTTTATACAATTCCACTTTCCACATCTTTAATCACATTACAATATAGAGAAACCTCTATTAACACTTTCAATAACTTGAAAGAAAAAAATGTGACAAAAACTGCAAATAATTGCCTAGAAAAAACTTTAATGACAAGATCAAAAAGAAAGTTTGAAAAAAAAAAATGTACTCATTACTCATTAATCATTACTCCTGCACTACGCTACTCCGACTCTTCTTATTTTCTCGCGTATCTGTACTTGTACAGTTGTATCCAACATTCAATACTCGGGCGTTGGTAAGAAGCAATAAAATGCGGATTTTTCATAAAATTAGCAGAGTCGGACACTGAACACTTGAACCTGCATGCATGCACTCATATCGAATACTTTTAAACGACTTTGAGTAACATAGCTCCGAAATCCTTAATATCACAATTTAACAGTAGAAGCTACATTATGTGCCCAAGATTTAAGATAATCCTTCATATCAATCTGATTAGTAGAAGTAGGAACTTTCCAATAATTCAACATTGAGTTTTCTTTGTTTTTCTTCTTCTTTTTCTCTAATACTTCCCATGCTTCAGAAAGGTATGGCCTTGAAACATTATTAATAATATCATTATTAACAATATTATTATTCATATTAATAACACTATCATTATTATTATTATTATTATTAGGAATAGTATTATTATTATTAGTATTTGTATTATTTTTTATTCTTTGTAACCCTGGAATAATAGAAGCCAAGATTGAATCTTTATCTTCTTCAGAAAAAACAAAGCCTAAATCCATGAACCCTTTAAGCTCTTCAAATTCAAGGTCTGATAAACTTTTGCTTAAACCCTTTTTCTTTTTTCTAGTACTTGAAATGACCATATTACCCTTCAAAGGAGTTGAAGTTTGAGAACAAATCTTTGATGTTTTTGAGTCATTTTCTTGAGTTGATTTTTCTAAATTTGAATTATCAAATAAATTTATATCTTTCCCAGAAAATATAGTTTGAAGTTTTGGAGTTTGAAGAACAGAATTTGGAGATGGAGAAAATTCATGGAATTTTGTGTTTAAGTTCATTTTTTCAAGTGATGGAAATTTTGTATGAATTGTTGGAAGAATTGGGATATTATGATCTAAATCATTTATATTTGATGAGGGTATTTCTGGAATTTTGGTATTTTTTTTGGGTTTTGATCTTTTGAAGAAATTTTGATCATACCAATATGAATCAAATAGATTTAAAACATTTTCAGCTTCCATTAATGGAGCTTATTTTTTGAAGAAAGAAAAAAAAAAGGAAAAAAAAATGATGTTTATTGTTTAGACTTTAGATGTGCTTAATTAAGGAGCTTAGGCAAAGATGTTTAAAGGGTATTTATATTAGTTTTTTTAATGACTATATTACCCTTAGTTTTGTCTACATTTTACTAGAAAGCTTCCAAGGTCAACTTTTGATTAGTAGTCTAATTACCAATAGTAGTTGATTACACGTTTCCACTAGTGTGATTATTGTTTATTTAATCTTAAAGGTCAAATGTATTACTTTCTCCGTCTCGTCTTGTCAGTCGTCGTCCTTTCATTTTTGTATAAAAAACAAGAAAAGAGTAGAAGATTATTTGTGTTTATTATACTTAGTGGATGACAAGTGGACAATAGTCTTATTGAGAGTTCAAATTACTCATAGAAAACCTTCATAATATAAAAAGGATAACAATAATTGACTGAGACATCTTAAAAAGAAATAAATCGGCAATTAACCGGAACGGACGGAGTATTATGTATGGGAGAAGAGGAAAAGGGCATTTTAGTAATTTGCTTAGTCCTAAGGCTATCACCATTTCCACACGGTCATGGCTTGTGAATTACTCGTATTACCATTGAGCACGAGTTAAATATGACCAAGAGGATTATACGTTATTTGTTATGTCATCTTTGCCAAAACACGTAAAATGTGAAAGCATTATTTGCCTACTTAATGGTGTTAGGTTCTTAGCTTAATTTAGAGTGTCAAGAGAATAGAAATATGAACTTATGTTGGTCAAGAGTTCGAAAAGTGCATGATATATATCACTTGACGGAATTTGTAGCCCTAATATTAATGACCGCGATATTGAACTTGGCTGGTTTTGGTTTTATCGTTTATTACATATGAGTATTGGTTTTTGTCTCACAACTAGTTTTTCGCTTCATTTAATCGTTTAACACGATAACTCGGTCTAAAAGTGTATGGAAATAAAAGGGGACAAGCCTTTCCAAATACTCCATAGACAATAGTTGTTTCTTTATTTGCTAAAGCTTTTACAAAAAAAAAGTTACTAAACTTAAAAGAAATTAAATCAATTAATGATTTTTTATTTGTGGCAAAAGGTTTAAACAAAAAGGTGTGAATCTAATTGTGCAACATAAGAAAAAACATATAGATTGAATATTTTAGCAATGATTATGCATTGGCATTTTTTCCCAGTAATTATCTTGTATAATCGTCTTTTTTTATGTAATTTCACAAAATGTGATCACTTTGAAAAAATGGTCATTTTTTAGTCATAAATAGTGGTCATTATTTATTTATAAAAAAAGCGGTCATTTCTCTACTGATCGCACCCGAGATTGTAACAACAAAATTAGGTTTTTTTCTTCCAGATTTTGAGCAATGATTAAGCATTTGCATTTGTAATGCATGTTATTCAAAAAGTAATAAATGGTTGATGTTGATGATGTCTCAGAAGTGCATTATGTTCACTAGAATATTAATGGAAAAGTGTAGAATTACGAAACAATGTATTAAATGGCCCAAATTAGTTGCAAAATGGACAAGTCTCAATCAAAGCTGATGGGGCAACAACTAATTATTGATTCTATTAATGAGAGAGGATATGTGATATGCTATGTAGTATGTATGTACCCCATATATATATCTTAATGATCTCTATTGGATGTTGAGTTGCTTTGAAGTTACTCTATTTTATCCTTATTAATATTATTCTCTACCCTTTATGCTCTACTTCTTACTCTTAGCTTTGTTCATTCTTGTTGAGAGATGGTGGTTCATCACTTTCATTAGATCCTCAAATGATTAGTTTTTGTTGGATTAGTTAGATTGGAGATTTGGAGATGCAATAAATTTGGTTTTTTTTTATTCAACTATATGAAATAACATGTTCTAGTGTATAGACACTAATGAGATCTTTTGGTAAGTTGGTTGTGGAACCGTCACTCTAGTAAACATTATACTCCGTATATGGGGCAAAATGATATCAGAATTACCCGTAATTACAACATTATGAGTGATATATGAGCATATTTAACAATACGCTTTAATGGGACATGTATTTCTATATCAAAACCTAAAATGTTATAATTACGAATTAAGTTTAGATATTCTGGGTTTCTATTATGAATATAGGTTTTTTTTTTGCAAACTATTTATCCGGTCTCATACTTACTATATAAGGTCCCCTCATGTAAAATTACTTAATATAAACTAGTATAGATCCCGTGCAATGCACGGTATTTATAAAGTTTATCTTTGATGTTATTTTTAATTTTTAATTGTAAATTTGTTATTTAACATTTATCATCATTATATTTTCATTTGAGAAAAATAAATATATATATAAAACAACAAATAATAGATAGGAGTATTTAAGTAATGACATGAAAGTATATCTTAATGAAAATAACTTTTGTACAATATAATAGTTTTTTTATAAGTCATTTTTTTTAATAATAACGTATGTTTTAGCTACGATTTATCTTTTCGAAGCAAAAGTTTAATCCCCAAAAATCCTAGAAGTAAATCTTAAATAGTGGATTACATCAAAATATGAAATTAAATATGAGATTCCATTAAAATAAGAGAAGTGTTTTTCAGTGTATTATTTTAAAAGATCTCTCATCCTTAATTACATTTTGATTTGAGAAAAATATTTGAAAAGATAAAACTAATCAAACAACTAATGATATCATTTTAATATTTTAATGAAAATAGTTTTTTTTAGCATGAACCAAATTGTATTATTTTATAAATTTCACAAATTAGTTTAGCTATTTGTTTTATTATGGAGCTAGCAATAACGGTCTATAATTTTGTTTTATACGGAGTATAGTTTATAGTTTGATGAAAAAATTGTCATTTATATCATTTTAATGAAAGGACTATAGTTTTAGTTTAATGAAAAAATTATATCTTAATGAAAAGATTATATCATAATGAGATAATTCATTATTTTGTTTTCTTATTTAGTGTGTGCATTTTGGAGGGAAAACTAGTGAATAGGCTTATTCTTTTAGTATAAGAGGAATTTACGTAAAAGACTAATTCATTTATCAATAACCCAATGACATATAAATAGGTTGAGCAACTCTCATCTCACTCATGACCACCATCATTATAAAATATCAAATTGTCATTCCAAAATCACATACTCCGTATTACAAAAAAACAAAGTACATACTTTCCAATGTTAATTTAATTTTCTAGAACGTTCAACTACTCTCTTTTTAAGCCGGTCTTATATAACACGAATACACGACCGTCTATTATACAAAGAAGAGATACTTTTCGACGATAAACAAAATCATAATGCAGAAGAAACAAATGACTTACATTCCTAACTTATGACAATGCAACAAACTCCATAAGTGCATGCACCAATAGTTTAATTACGATTTTTCTAACGTGTGCCCTAAATACATACATTAATTATTAATAAGCCTAATATAGAAAGATTTACAACATACTCACATAAAAAATGCAAGTATAAACATAATTTTACCATAATTAGCGAGAAGTTTGCATGGTGGAATTACCGGGCAAATCTCCTTTGGCATAGACCTTAATATTTACTGCATTGTGACAAATATATCACTTACAGTTTAATAGTTGCATGCCAAAGGTGATTCTACCCAGTTATGCATCCATGCATTTATTTAACCATGATTTTGTGAATTAACTTGCTTGTGTATTTATACATGCAATCGGAAAAAAAAAACAGAGCACTAAATTTAGCATATCCTTAAAAAAAAACATATTCCACAAGTACTACCCAAGTCAACACCAATTTACCCTAGACATTGTTCAACAAAAGGTCAAAAGTGAGTAAATTTTTTTTTTTCAAAAAAAAAGAGACCAAAATCTTGAAACTTTTCCATTTATTAGGATATACTGATGGCACATTTTTTTTTGAGGGCACATATGATGGCACATTCTCTACTTGCTTCATGCATGCTAAAGGTCCTAGAAAATGTGCTTGTTTAAAGTCTATTTCTAAGGCCGATATCGATATGTCATGAACAAAATCTTGAAATTGAATCTGGGCACAACATATTTAAACAGTAAGTCTATTAGGACAACAATATCCGTCTTAAGATGAAAACGGGTCAGATATAGTTCTAGAAAAAATGCTTGTTTAGTGTTTATTTCCGAGGCTCATATATCATGAACAAGACCTTGAAATTAATTAGTGCGCAACATACATTAAAAGTGCGCGTATATTTTAAGGCTGCGTAACAAAAATTTTGTAGCACAATGACACCTTCAGTAGACCTGGCAAATAGGTCAAACGGGTCGGGTTTGGGTCGGGTCATTTCGGGTTTGCTCAATATTTCGGGTCGGGTCGGGTTGAATTTCGGGTTTGGGTCATTTCGGGTTTGAGCCATTTCGGGTATGCGTCATTTTGGGTTGGAATATTTTAGATTCATATCCGATTTATTTAGGGATGTCAATAGGGCGGGTCTTGGCGGGTCTCGCCCCACACCCGCCCCACATGGGGGATGCGGGTAATGATTTGACGGGTGGTGGGGCGGGGCGGGTATCAAAAGTGACATCCGTCGCGGGTCGTGGGGCGGGGGCGGGTATCACATAAGACCTGCCCCGTACCCACCCCGCCCCACACCATCTGCCTCGCATATCCCCGCCCTGCTTATACCCGCCTTAATGATCTCCGGCTCACCTATAGTATAGGTCTAGCTAAGTAAAATTTTACAAAAAAAATAATTATTTAAAAAAGATAAATGCTAAACTAATAAATTCGACTTGTTTGGTAGCTTATGTACTAGTTAATTGAATGTGAAATTATTTCATACCACTTTTCGGATACTATTTGTATAAGTCGTACGAAACTTAATATGTTTAGATTCATGATTTTGTTTTTAAAAAAAATAATTGTGAGGAGAAAGGTAATTTGGCGGGTTAGCGGGTCCCGCGGAGCGGGGGCGGGGGCGGGTTTGAAAAGTTCAACTCGCACGGGTCGTGGGGCGGGTGTGGGTACGCTTTATAGTTCGCTGATGCGGGTGCTGGTTACCCACCTCCGCACCCACCCCGCCCCATTGACATCCCTAAATTTATTTAGGCCATTTTCAGGTCAAAATGATCAAGTTAGTGTTCGAGTGAAAGCCCGCGTCGAGCCAAACTCGCACGAGCCAACTTGGACCAAGCCAAGCTTGAGCTACACGTGGGTCGACACGTCTCAATATCACCCCCTAATCACAATAAGTTGGCTCATTTAGGATCATTTCAAATTGGGTCCTCTGTAGGTCGGTGGTTTCGGATCGGGTTATTTTGGGTCGGGTCTCTTTCGTGTTAGTCAAGGTTCGGGTCTTGGCCGGGTCGGGTCAATTCGGGTTTTGGGTCATCCTTGGGTCAGGTACTTCCAGGTCGCTTTCGGGTCTTGGGTCAGCCTTATCGGGTCGGGTCAGTTTTGCCAGGTCTAACCTTCAGGAGGCCAGGTTTAATTGAGTACATTATGCATTCGGTTACATACAAGATTGCAAGGACTAGTAGGGAGGATATTATGGAAAACTACTACTTATGTAGGCTTGCTTTTGAGAGACTATTTATATGGCAAACTAAATTCCTAGAATTCAAACTTAAAATAGTCATTGTATAATCACTAAGTCTTGCTTAAGACGGGTACTATTCGTCTTAAACTCAAGACTTAATACGAGTCAAATACTATTACATGGTGGTAATAAAGACAAACTGTTGTTAGGGTGATTTAGTATGTATTTGACATGACTTAAGTTTAAGACGGACACTATACAATCAAATTACATATCTTGTGTTTGTATACTATACAATCAAATTACATATCAACAATAATTATGTTCTACCATACAACGGTCTTAAACAAAAACAATTTATCTTGGGAGGATAGACATCAATATGCAAATCAAATAGTTTAGATTGACCTCATGAGAGATGGCATATTAGGCCGATGGGCCGTTTATCGTGCCAGCCCATCATGTCTCGCCCATTTTTAGCCCGACCCAGGCACGGGTCATGGGCCTTCATGCGGTGCCAAATTTCCCTGCCCCCGTCCAAGCACGGCATGCGAGCCCATGAGCTCTTGTCGTGCCGTGTTTTGGGCCCAATCGTGAGTCGTGCCTCTCCCCTTGTATTTCTTAATTTTTTCTAAAATGTTGCCGAAGAAAATAAGAAAAAATTGTTGACCCAAAAGAATAAACAATTAGATAGAGGTGCCAAATAAAGTAGGCCCAAAATTACCTTACCCAAGTTAAAGCAGGCCCAAGAGTGCCAAATTAGCGAGTCGTGCCTGGTATCGGGTCATGCCAAGCGTGCCTGGGCGGGTCGTGCTTAGGCACGGTTATTTTCAAAAAATATGGACGAGGCACGAGGACGGAAGGCACGAAGCCTGGGCCGTGCCAAACCCCAAATGACACCCATGCTCGTGCCTTGCCGGGTGCGGGCCACCCGTCTTGCCTGGGCCCGAAATGCCACCTCTACTCATGATGTTTACATCAATTATGCTAAGCAAAAAGGGAGGTTGCATAAGCCGTTTAGCCCTACTGAAAACATGTAATTAGTGCTGTCACAGCAAGTATTCTTTCACAAGCATAATAAACAACCAAATACCATAGAGATTCATGGATTCATTCTACTAACAAGATCACACAATGCTGCTTAATGATTTACCAAATCTCTTCTAACAAAAAAGCGACGAAACAAAATTAACACATGGTGTAGCACAAGGCATAGGCACCGTACCACAGCCCAAGTGCAATCGCTCGTTAAGTGTATGCAGCACTGTTCTTACCAGCTCCATCAGTCGCGGCCCCTAGAAACAGAGTAGTTACCTTATAAAGTCCTGTAGATTACACGCAACGGGCTAAAACCAATGAGTTTATTTGTTATAATTCAGTGAAATTTAGGCGAGATTGCGAAGTTCAACCTCAGTTAAGTTGATAAGAACACGTGATTTTGACGAATATTATGCTCAATTCTAATACTGTCTCAACTAATCTGCAGTATGCAGAGGCCAGAGCTGTCGGTACAATACTAGAGACAATGCACTTATATACGGCAACTGTAGTTTGTTTTCACATCATGGAATAATGAGAAAGATCGAGGAAAAGAGTATACTGCTAAATTACCTTAGATACTTCTCAAATTGCTTAAGTCGGTCACAGCTTAATCTTGAATCCCGACGACAGAAAATCATCCCTGAGAAAACAGCGGACAAGATTTAGGGGATGAATGTGTATGCATAACAGCATAAGCATTGACTTCCAAGATCATAGCAATGTCTAATAAAAGCGGTATAGTGTATTAATCAGGACAAATGTATCGATCAAATAAAGCTATTACAATTACACAGCTAATTAAGGCGCAAATTCTAGTAGCACAAGTTCTACATTAATCAGCAAACAATATATTTCTACTTAAGAAGCTAAGTATTGTACGAAATATTATCTCAGTGCCTCGCTCAAAGGTCCTGCCTATGGCGGTGGTGGACTAATATTGGGGTCGAATGTATGTAGCATTAACCCTGTGTCAAAGGCTGAAAGCAAGTAGAGTCTGTTTCCAAAGATCCATGACGAAACATGTTTAAATGCATCGACAATGTACTAATCTATGATATCGGAAGCTTAACAAGTTTAAACCTATTTTCGCTCTATTCTACCATATTCCAAAGTAGTAAGCCAGTTATTTACATAACGTTAACAAACATAATAATGGTTGGGAAAAAGTTGATCTACACAACCAGATACCCTCTTCGTCTCAATTATTTGTTTACCGTTGATGAAATTACCCCTAACAAAAAACATATAATGAAAGGTAAACGAATGATTGAATTGAGACGGAAAGAGTAATCCAAGAACACAAACTACAAAAGGAAACATAATATGAGTAGCTTTTACTTCTTAACGGTCTTCTTCCTAGCAATAGCACCTTCCTTCTTTGACACCGCCTTATCATTCTTAACCGAAACAAGGCTATCTACATAGGTAAAAGCCACATGAGGCGAATCCTCGAGTCGAAGCCCTTGAACTGAAACTCTCTTAATCCATTTAGTCCTCAAATCATACCACCCAAACCAAACCCCATCAACCTCAACCAACACACTCTTCTCATCTTTCGCGTAACTAACAAGCCTAATATACATACAATTCTTATGAATCTCATTCTTTTGAATCCTAAACAACTTAACCCACTTACACTCTTTCAATTCCCACACATCCGCGTACAACAACTGACGGTTATAAAGCGGGTCGCCCATGTACTTATTCGGGTCTGCCTTATGCTTCTGGTAATTCACAACCAAGCACAAACAACCGCGTAAATTTCTTAAACTCATCGTCATCTTACCATACTCATAACTATCCAATTCAGGATGTTCGACAAGCGAAAACGTATTAGTCTTAACATCAAAACATTTCAACAACAGCTTCTTAGACTCCATGGAAACAACGACAAAATAAACAATATTATTAACAGTTATCGCATTGGTTCGCTGAAGCGAAAATGAAACGGTCTCATCATAAATCGACTCCCACGAGTCATTCCGCATACTATAAACAGACGTCTCCCTACACAAACTCGAACTTTCGCTAATAAACTGTGCTAACCGAACAACATTGTAATCATCCGTAACACCATCATACCCAAACCCGAATACCTCAACGAGTCCAAATACAAAAGGATGTATACGAGACGGAGCGGGAGGTACTAAACGCTGCGTTTTGTTAGACGGGTTGAATAAAAACAAGGTTTTCTTAGGGAAGTCAGCAATGAGGATGACGCCATGCACGCTTTCGATAATTTCGACAGGGGGGTGGTTAGGGAGGTTGTTTAGAGGATTTTTTACGATATCGAAGCGGAGTTTGACGTCGGAAATGGCGGAGGAGAGGAGGGAATTGTCGTTGGAGACGACGATGTTGGAGTTGGTTTTGGAGTTTATTAGGGTTTTGGTGAGGTGAAGTTTGATGAACTTTGAGGAAGATATTATGGAGTTCCATTGTTTTGAGACGCATTTGAAACGATGAAGGGTTATTATAGGGAGTTTTGTGAGGATTTCTGTGATGAGTTCTAATGGTAGTAGAGATGCCGCCATTAATGGTGTTTTGAGTTTCGAAGGAAACCTTTGTTTGAGAATGTGTGAACTGTGAATGGTTGTATATATAGTTATCTACTTTCTAGTTGGGCTTCAGTAATTAAAGGACTTTTCAAATCTACAGTTTTTTTTACATGCCCATTGTACCCTCCAACTTTGATGATTTGTCCGAAATATCCAAATTTTTTACCCAAAAAATTTTGGGTGGCCATAACGCGGGTTTACAAACTCGGAAACTAACGATTTTTTTTTTTCAAATCGTTCATCTTTCCGAGAGCTACGATTTGATAAAAAAATTAGTCGTATTTGGATTCCGTGGCTAGGAGTTTTTGTATGTCAAAGTTTTTTTTACCGAACAAACTTTGAGTGGTCATATCTCTTGGTCACGAGTTCAGAACTCGCCAATTTTTTTTTTCAAATCGTATTTCTCGGAAAGATGAACAACTTGAAAAAAAAATCGTCATTTTCCGAGTTTTAAAGCCCGAGTTATGGCCACTCAAAGTTTTTCGGGTAAAAAATTTGGGCATTTCGAACAAATAGTCAAACTTAGGGGATATCGTGGGAATTTTTCAAATTTTTTAAAGGACGGTTTAACAGCACAATTTAGGTAGACCACGGTTTTTTCAGTAGTTTTTCACAATAGAAGCGCCTCACATGAGAAATAAGATTTAAATCTTAGAAAGTGAGTTGTATGTTGACTTGACTTGTATGTTGTATCTGACGCGACTCAATAATGATCCGATCAGAAACCACCTAACCCGAAAATAACCTGACAAAAACATAATTATAATTGAGGCGAAACACTAAGTCTTGCATGTGACGGGGCGGGTCAAATTCCCTCACAAAGAGCAAGTGACAAGGCAAGTGGGGGGATCCATTTGTCACCCACTTGCCTTGCTACTTGCTCTTATGAGGGGGATTTGACCCCCACCACCACCCTAATTTAGGGTAGTGATAAATTCACTACCGTTTTTACTAACGCCACTTACGTACAAGCTAATGATATACAATTGGTCATACTTCAGACAAACCATTTTGGTTTGAAGCAATAAGATGAGATTTTGTAACTACTTTACAATTACATGTAACCACTATTGAAAACAAGTTGATATAAGCTGTGGTTACATTTTACCAAAAATGTCAACATAATCCCGTCTTATTTTTCAGACGGAAATAGTCCGTCTGAAATAAGAATTTGCGAATGAAATAAGCATTAAACTATTCTCTTGAGTAATATTAGTAATTATAATAGTAGATTTATCACTACCCCTAATTTAACTCATGGGTTCAACCAGCATTTCTAGGGGTGTCATTTAACAAGCGGGGAAGTGCAAATATGCAATGAAAGGTACATGCAAAACAGCAAAAGCATCCTATAACAACCGGTTCTAAACCAAAAAGGACAAAGGGGAAATTAAAAATCAAAATATTGTAGATGCTTGTGCCGTTGTGCGTTTCCTGAAAAACATTATCTCGATCATTTGTTTAGCTGATTAAAATATCTTTCATAAATAAAAATTATAAACAAATACTCCCTCCGTTCTAGTCAATAGTTTACACTTGCTTTATTTCTCCCTCACAAAATAAAGCAAGTGTAAATTATTCACTGGGACAGAGGGAGTAAGTGGGACGGAGTATAATTTAGTCCAGTATGCACCATAGGATGAAACTGTAAATAATAGTACGTAATGAGAGTATAAGACCGGGCTCTCTCATTTACTGGTGCAATAAGCCAATAATAGTACGTAATGAGAGTATAAGACCGGTCATCCTATTTGTATCGGACATGGTCGAGGATGATCCAACTTCAATCTCCTATAAATTGTATCCTTAGGCAATGATTGAGAAAACATATAGTTTGAGTCAAACAAGGCCTTGGCATAATCAAACAATGGCTGATAACTCCATTCAATTCTCTATCTCCTCTTCTCCAATTGAGCAACAATTATTATATGGCAATGAACAGCTGATAACAGCAGATGGTAGACGCAAAATGGAGCGTAATGTATACCTTAATTGCATCAAAGGGGGAATGTCTCAAAACTACGCTGGCTTAACTGGAAAAAACAGAAAACACCAATCGGAAATGATGTCCTTCATGTCCATGTTGGACAATGTCACAGGTAATTTAACACTGTAAGCCTACGATTCATCCTATATGTTCTGGATGAAACTGTAAGTAAATCAGTGTAACTGGAGGCAAATGACAAAGGAGACACTCCATTAGACCAAACTGTAAGGTTTTGGGAATGCTGATCCTGTTTAAGAGTTCCTAAAACGGGCCGAGGTGGTTAGGCTCCTGAATATACCTAACAACAACATGGGCAAGATTTTACATAGTTGGTCATGCTATAATCATAAAGATCCTGTTTGAGCACGCTTTCAGACATGCGTATGAGCTTGAACATATACCTAATAAGTTTGGAGAGACACCCCTTTACCTGGCCAGTGAGAGAGACTATACCAAGTCATTTGGTGATATCGCTGGATTTACAGGTCTTGCTGCCCTAGCACACAGCGGTCCTTGCGACCAAAGTTCTCTTCACGCTGCAGAGGTGAGAAAGATGTACAACAGATTGCAGACTGAAATTTGCCAGTCAAACACATTAACAAAAATAGTTTTTTCCTATTCAGTTACTGCAATCTACTTTATTAGTGATTTATTGAGTGTTACGATTCATATCTAATAGTTCTTGAATGCAATGCATCAGATATAGTGGAAACAGACACTAGCAGTTCTCCAATAAGTATTCAGAACGACCGTGGGCAAACCCCACTTCACTGCTGCGTTGCTCGGAATGTCAAGAAACAATGTACTACTTTGCATGCCCTTCTAAATCAAGACGATAGGTACAACTCAGTGGTATACATCCAAGACAATGAAGGGCGAACAACCCTTCACATTGGGACCCTCAACTCCAACTTGAAAGCGGCAAAGACTGCTTATACGTACCTATCCATACAGCACTGAGAGTCTGAGATGGTGGACAATAAAGGGCAGAACATGGTGCATCTTGCAGCCAGTACAGGGAGTCTCAGTCGGTTTGAATGGTCCCTAAAAAGGCACCTACGTGTGATGCGCTCATCATGAGAAAGACAATGAAGGGAATACCAGTTTACATGTTCTTGCTGCCTCCACACCCTCATTTCTCATGTCTGATTGAAGCTAGAAGCTACCAAAATTATCAAAAGACATTACAAACTAAACGTCAAGGCATTCAACAATCAACGGCAAGGGATATCATTACTGCTAAGTGCTAACGACAACTTTGATCATATCGTCGTAAGTTTACTATTGTACTAACAATTATGACCATTATAATTTTTACTCCGTTGTTGACTATGCTAGTTTTTTAAGAGGGGAGGAGAGTAACAATATGAATCTTTCGTGATATTAGTGATAATTATTTCATCTGCCTTATACGTAGACTAGATTCATGGGGAAGACGAACAAACAGTGGTGAGGAAAGAAGGGAAAATGTTGAAAGAGAAGACAATCAACAATGTAAGCAGAGTAAAAAGGAAAGAAGAGAAAATGAATTACCTCAAAAAAAATGGGGAAGACTCGGTTGCTCGTAGCAGCCCTGATGCTCTGATAGTGACAGTATCCTTCACAGCTGCTTTTACAGTACCGGGACTCCAGGAGGACTTGATCAAATTCCCGAGGATGATGATATAGGCATGGCAGTGCTCACTGAGAAAAAGTCATTCATCACTTTTATGATATCAGACACAATAGCCTTTATGCTCTGGAGTCTAGCTGTGATGTGTCACTTTGCGATTGCAGGAGAACAGGATATGGCGACTGTTAATAAACTGTCCATGATTGCCGAGTATCTAAATTCATCGTCGTTGGTAGCTTTGGTTGTGGCATTCCGGTCTGCAGTATCTGCTGTGGTATCTCAACCCTTGCCAATCTCATCCTAATCATTTATTTCATCTTCATCGTCTTCCACACATGTATATGTAGACGAGGTTACCTGACATTATGAAACAACTGGACCAAAGAGAGCAAGGGCGTTCCTGTCTGTTAAAGATACTATAAACCAGGATCTAGGCCCCTAGCTAACCCGCTGTGTACCGTGTTAATACTAGTCCTTATTTGTAGCTTGTAATCTAAGTTGTGTTCTTGAAACTGAATTCTAAATTCATATCCAAGAGTCCCGTTTTAGTCTTTTAGAATAAAATTTTCTAAAAGAGTCATTGGCTTAGACAGCGGTTTGATAAATGACACCAGGCCTTCATTGGCAGCTAGCGATCTATACACTCAGTGCCTCGGTTTGCCTTGTTACGAGCCAAAGAAAATAAACTCTAACCCATATAAAGATCAGTTGCTCTCCTATGTTACTCCGACACTTCACTTAACTGTTGTGTCGCATGTCAGGCACGTGTTGGTGTCAGGCACGTGTTGGTGTCCGGCACGACACGACACTTCGACACTTCAATTTAGACTGAAAAATAGGAAAATTCACCCAAAATAGCCGTGTCCGACACTCCGACCCGTGTCAGACACGACAAAGTGTCGGAGAGTCGGAGTAACACAACTGCTCTCTCTTAAAACGACCATATCAGTCAGAAGTGTAAAATGGGTCAACTACAACATATTTTGAGTTTTGTCTCATTCATCTATTTGACCCGGACATGTAAATCTATTATTCGTCCAATATATTCAGGATGAAACAGTAAATGAGTTCAGTGGTATTGGAGACGAGCGACAACCATTACACCTAGCTGTTCGGTCTGGTCATACCGGTGCTGTTTAAGAGGTTTTAAAACCGGCTGTGGTGGTCACGCTCCTGAATAAAACTAACAATAACATGGAGACAATTTATACTGTTACATCAATATCCTATAATGACCATAACTAGGCTGAGCAACTCTCATCTCAATTATGACCACCTATATTATGAATATCAAATTGTCAATCCAAAATTTCATATTACAAAAACACTAGATACTTTCCAATTTTAATTTTCAAGCATGTTAAACTACAATTCTTTAAAGCCGACATTATATAATACGACCGTCTCATATACAAAGGAGATAATTTTACGACAATAAAAACAAGTCATATGATGCAGAAGCAAAGACTTATATTCCTAACAAATGATAATGCAACTTCTTGACTAGCGATTTACCTTTTCGTGAGAGCACCCGCAGCACGGAGATTACACACTCGTTTTCAACAGTGAGCACACCGATTTACACCACCGATAAAAAACAAATGACAATGCGACTAACTCCATGAACGCATGCACCAATGTAACTAAAATTTGCATTTGAAGAGTGGAATAATCAATTAGTGTACTACTAAGTTTGCATGGTGGAATTACCGGGCAAATCTCCTTTGGCATAGACCTTAATATTTACTGCATTGTGACAAATATATCACTTACAGTTTAATAGTTGCATGCCAAAGGTGATTCTACCCAGTTATGCATCCATGCATTTATTTAACCATGATTTTCTGAATAAACTTGCTTGTGTATTTATACATGCAATTGAAAAAAAACAGAGCACAAAATTAGCATATCCTTACAAAAAACATATTCCACAGCATTTGAGTCAACACCAATTTGATCTAGACATACTTGAACAAAAGTGAGTAAAATCTTTTCTCAAAAAAAAAGGAACAAAATCTAGAAACTTTTCCCTTCATTAGGATATACTGATGGCACATTTTTTTTAATGCATATATACTGATGGCACATTCTCTACTTGCTGCTTGCAGGCTAAGGTCCTAGAATTCTGGAAAATGTGCGGAAAAGTATTTATTTGAATAAAACATGACAAAAGTTTGAAGCCTTTTTAAACTGAAACCATATTCAAACAAGATGGGTTATAATTTTGACAGAAGATGTTCCACAGATAGGAAGTAGCTCCCCACAATGATAAATGACGCCAAACCACACCTAGCTGTCCTAAGAGAAACTCCTCGTGATAACACTTTACGATCAGCAGGGTGGAACCCGGTAAGTCTTTCAAACCAGTTTCCAGGACGCTTCCATTTCAGGAACGCCCTTTCCATAGCCAGATACCTGGGTAGCACAATGCACTGAGATCGGGTTCTAGAAGTATCGAAACCATGTGAGACAGCACCCGCCAATGACCCGGAAAACCCAGCTGCCAAGCTGACAGCGAAAGGAGATAGCGGTCCAATTTCGTCATTTGCCTCAGGAGGAGGATCCATTCCAACAGCTTTCCAATCAAGCATTGCCAGGTGCAAAAACTGCCAGCTGCCAAAAAAAATGCCACCAAATAGAGAATCCCGGGCTATTCCCCCACGAAGGCCTCTCCACATAGCCCGCAATCCTTCCAATTTGATGATATCAATAGGTCGTTTAATATCAGTGGCACTAGGTGGCTTCCCAGAGCCAGTAATCGTCCAAGGATAATTTCTCAAGGCATTGGCCATATTATGATTTTTTGAAGATAGGACAGATAAAAGGCTAACAGTACGGTCAAGTGCTACTTTATCTGGAACAAATCCCGGCAGTAACCTAGAGATCAAAGGCGTCACCATGTGTTTAGTAGCTGAATTACTACTGCTACTGGAAATAGGAATAGCTGCAGTTACTTGTTTCCTAAGCTTTATCATCTCAAATGGTGAGTTGAGGAAGGATTCCACAATCCCGGCTGCCATTCCAGCCAAAAGGGCTTCGGTAACATAAACATTATTATCAATGCGCCCATCTTTATAGTAAGATGTCAAAATTTCATAGATCCCAAAACGAGCACCAATACTAGTGACTCTTCCCAGTGTCAACCAAGTAAAACCTCTGTACAACCCTGAATAGCTCGACAAGGATTGAACCCGGCCCAAGACCTGAGTTGTGGTTAGCTGTTTGCTGGAGGTAGCACCGACTTGAATGAGAGTCTTTATAGTATCAAATGGGTAGGTAAGAGTGGTGCCTAAAGATACAGAGGCTGCAGCTGCAACAGCATGGCTTACAAAAACCGGGTTCCTCAGTAGTTCATCCATCTAAAAACAAACAAATTTATACTTTTTGCCACTAATTAGACGAAACGATTGTCAATTACTTCACTGTGGAATCATTGTTTCATCCCTGCAAATCAGCAGAAAAACCAATTACTCCCTTTTACATTTCATCGAACAGGTGATGTGCATTATATAACCTCCTCATTAAACACAAAAACTAATGAAGCGCTCATTCATAAGAATAAAAAAATATCAAGTGTTGATTGAAAAATAGGAACAATAAAAAAATGAGAAGATGACCATGATAACCTGAAGAGATCAACGAAAATCGTCAACTGGGGAAGATGATTAGATCCTTTTGGGGAAACTGAGAAATCTAGGGTTTTCAACAGTCTCTCTAACAAATGATTTTCGAACGGTTTTCAACCCTGAGGAGGCGGCAAATTGGCGGTGAGGAGGCGGCAAAGTGGCGGTGAGGAGGCGGTGAGAAGGCGGCAAGCAGGCGGTGAGAAGGCGGCGATAACGTGAGATGGTGTTTGGGTTTTTAGTTGAGAGAAATGAATCAGATTATGGGGTTTGGGGTTTTACATTTTAGTTATTTTGTTTGGGCTGTGTACAGTGTGTAGTATACAAGGCCATTAGGCCATTACGGCATTACTTATGTTTAATATTTGTGTAAAACGGTTCGGTTCGGTTAACCGTGAGTTTTAAATAGCGAACCGTAACTGAACTGCGAAAATTATTTAATTACGGTTCGGTTAACCGAACCAGTTTAGGCATTACGGTTCGGTTAACCGAACCTAAAAAATATGCGGTTTTTCGGTTTTTTAGTTCGGTTTTAACCGTTTTTGTGTTTCGGTTCGGTTAACCGAACCTAAAAAAAAGCGGTTTTCGGTTTTTTCGGTTCGGTTTTTACGGTTCGGTTAATTATGAACACCCCTACCTACTATACTCGCTTCAGTTGAGGCTTCCTTTTATATTACGGAGTTAGGCCCTGTTCTTTTGGGCTGAATAGGAGCTGAACTGAACTGAACTGAACTTATAGAAGCTGAACTGAACTTATAGGAGCTGAACTGAACTTATTGGAGCTGAACTGAACTGAACTTATAGGAGCTGAACTGAACTTATAGGAGCTGAACTGAAC
The DNA here is from genome assembly GCA_022085475.1 of Heliosperma pusillum. Classification (NCBI taxonomy): domain Eukaryota; kingdom Viridiplantae; phylum Streptophyta; class Magnoliopsida; order Caryophyllales; family Caryophyllaceae; genus Heliosperma; species Heliosperma pusillum. The sequence continues at coordinate 7,540 of JAIUZE010001530.1, read as the reverse complement.
TGAACTTATAGGAGCTGAACTGAACTTATAGGAGCTGAACTGAACTGAACTTATAGGAGCTGAACTGAACTGAACTTATAAGAGCTGAACTGAACTTATAGGAGCTGAACTGAACTGAACTAAACTTATAGGATCTGAACTTTTCTGAACTTAATTTTACTTAATTGAATAGAATTTATAGAATCTAAAATTTACTAAACTGAACTTTATTACATAAGGTAAGATAATAACATAATTCCAATTTATATACATTGGTTTGTTCAAATAGATTACTACGTTGACATCATCTTTATCTGTATCTTTATCTTTTGGAAAGGACTGTCATAAAAAAAAGTATACTCTAAAACATAAGGTAAGATAATAACATAATTCCGATTTATGTACATTGGTTTGTTCAAATAGATTACTACGTTTACATTACGATAAAAAAAATAAATCACATATTACATCGTTTTCTAACCATCTATTTCCATATCATCATCTTCCTCATCACTTTCTTCTTTATCTTCACTATCACTCGTAACAACGAATCTATTGCCTCGCCAAATGTTTTTTACTATCTTGTTTCGTACCTTTAACATGGTTTTTTTCCGCTTATCATCAAACATGCCCAAATCTACTGTTCCTTGAATATTCACGTCATGTTGTATAATAGGTATTCCAAGAGTATGCATCCTTATAAAATTATGGAGTGTGAATGTATAAAACAATAATAGACATTTGATACTTTTGTGACATTCGGGGCATATTTTTTAACACCCACCTTTTTTTCAATTGACCAAATGTCATTCCACTAATTAATGTCAAATGTTTTTATATCGGTTTTCATAAATAATATATTCCGTATAACTTTTCTGAACTTAATTTGTAAGAATTGAATTTTTCTGAACTGAACTTGTTAGAGCTGAACTGAACTGAAATGAACTTATAGGAGCTGAACTGAACTGAACTTATAGGAGCTGAACTGAACTGAACTGAACTGAACTTATAGGAGCTGAACTGAACTTATAGAAGCTGAACTGAACTTAAAGGGGCTGAGTTTAAGTCCAAAAGAACATGGTCTTAGTATGATATTTTATGATATTAATGGGCCTTGCTGGATATTTTCTTGTGGTGGGTCATAGTGTTAAGTATGGGCCGTTGGATTTTATTGAAATGTGGATCTGATGATGGGAAATGGGAGATTAAGGCACGTGATTATGAACGTAATGCTGCTGATTTGGTGATTGTCAACGTCTTTCAGAATTTATATTTATAATTTGTAAAAGGGTTTTTTTTGTCAGAAACTACCTTTTATTTAGGGTCATTTGTGAACAACTATCTTTTATTTTATTTTTGGCTTTCAACTACCTTTCTTTTATTCTTTTTGCAAAAAAACTACCAAAAAACCACGTCCGGCGAAAAAAGTCAATTTTCCGGCATTGACTTGGTCTTTTCTCCCCTTTGCACACATTTTACCCATATTTTTCCCTTTATTCATCGATCAAAATCTGAAAAACTCCAACTCCATGCCCAATACTTTATCAAAAATCTATTCCAAGAAATACCAACACATCAACCATTTCAATCTCCCTCTCTATCTCCGCCATCACCTTATTGCCACTTTTATCTCCGTCCTTACATTCCAACTACCTTATAAATTACTCATGATTAACTTAATGTTCATCCCAGTCATATTAAAGTACCTAATTTAACTCTTCATGATGAAGATGGTGGCTATAAGAAAGTTAATGAGGTAGACTAAATGGAGCAAAGAGCAAGTCAATCTAACTTTTACCCGATTAAACTTGATGATATATGGTGGGAGAAAATAGCAAGTCAATCTAATATATGTATGAATATTGATACTAGATCTGTTTTTGAGGACGATACGTCATGCGGAAAAGCTCGATACTAGATCTGGGCGTGACATACTTTATATGTGTGGATATTTTGAGGCTACGTAACAACAACTTTGTGGTACTTTGATACCTTCAGGGCCGCTGTTGAATGGGTAAGTTATGCATTCGATTACAGTACAAGATTATAAGGACTAGAAGGGAGCCACCCTCTAAGCTTATACAAATTTCAGTTTTAGATACAATACCAATGCATGAATCAGGCTAAGTGCATTTGCAATTGAAAAGGCTCGTGGGTGTGGGCAGACAACGATAATGAAGGACAAGATTATATTGAGAAACGATGGAGGAAAGAGTATATTGCTAATTACCTTACATAATCTCAAGTTCCTTCAGTTCGTCACAGCTTAAGCTTGAATCCCGAAGACAGAAAATCGTCCCTGAGGTAATGAAGGACAAGATTTAGGGTATGAATGTATGCATACACATGGACTTCCAAGATCATAACAATGGCTAAGATCAAGCCGTATAGTAATGCAAGATATATATTACGTAATGCATCGATCAAAGCCATTACAATTACACAACTAATTAAGCAGCAAACTCCGGCAGCACACTAGCACAATATCTACATTATTCAGCAAACAATATATTTCTATTCCGAGTAAGGGTAACTATTACGAAGTACCTAGCTGCCCATATTGTCAAGAAGCTACATATTGTGCCTAGGGCGAGGTTTGGGTCGACTATATGTAGTATTCACCCTATGTGAAAAGCAAGTAGAGACTGTCTCCGAATGATCCATGATGAAACATATTAAAACGCATCAACAATGTGCTACTCTATGATATAGAAAGCATAGAGAATTTACACTGTTTAGCCTATATTCGCTCTATTCCGTCATATTCCGAAGTAATAAGCCAAGTATTTGATATACACAAACTTAACAACCAAACACACGTAAGACTCCTGAAAACCGAGAAACACAACACTATGGAGGAAACATATAAGCCAAAAATATACTGTAATTTTTATTACTTAATGGTCTTCTTAGGCCTAGTTCCTTCCTTCTCCGACACCAACTTATTATTTGCAGCCGAAACAAGGCTCTCCACATAGGTAAAAGCCATATAAGGCGAATCCTCAACTCCCAACCCTTGAACCGGAACTCTCTCGATCCTTTTAGTCACCAAATCATACCAACCAAACCAATTACCATCGACCTCAAGCAACACACACTTCTCATCTTTCGAGTAAGTAACATGATGATCATTATTTATATACATATTTTATGCCTCCCTTAGACGCAAATAACTCGATTTACCGTCTTTCCTTGCTTATTCTATGCTATTTTAGCTAGAATATCGATTCTGCCGCTTTTGTTATGTTTTAATGCAGATTGGATGCATTTGGAGCTTTTTGAGTTGATATGGAGCATGGCGGAGTCGGATCGTAGAAGGTTAGGCACGGGAATCGAGAACGGTGGAAAAGAAATGAAGAAAAACGAAGAAACAAGCCATTTTGAAGGCTGCTCGATCGAGCATTGTGCCTTGCTCGATCGAGTCGGGCTGAAGGTTGCTCGATCTAGCAACATACCCTTGCTCGATCGAGCAACCCAATATTTCGACGACTTTTTCATATTTTCCTAAACTTTAACCTAATTAATTAGATTTTTGTATTATAAAAGGAAAGCTCGTCTTTCATGCTTTTCTATGCTTTCTTATACTTTTGAATACTTTTAGGCTTTAATTCAGAAACCCTAATTAGTTTACTTTGCCTCCGGATTTATTTCATCAAAGACGATTGTCTTTAGTTCAAACTTGTAATCGGTATTCTTCAATCTTTCTTAGTTATTTATTTAATTACCTTCTTGTTCTTTAATTATTCTTTGTTCATCCTTTCATTATTGTTAATCATGTTTACTTTAATTATTATTGTTGTTATTTATATTATTATGAGTAGCTAAATTCCTTTCTAGGGTTGAAAGGGGATCTAGGATTGTTAGAAGGGGTAGATTGATTAATTGAATTGCAATTGCATGGTTATCGTTTGATTATCGTTTTAATTCTAGTTGTTTGATTACTGGCCAGGATTAATTAACTAGTCTCGCAAATTAGGATTGACACCGACCGGGTTAAGACTAAGATAGGCTACGATAATTGAATAGAACTCGTTTAATGATAGCGATCGCATGTTAAATTGTAGATCTAAAGGGCATAATTGAATCGACCGATCTTGTGACCTTAGATAGCTTTATTGCATGATAGTTGATTATCCCTACCCCTGAACAATAATCCTAGTGAACCTGAGACCCTAGACTTTTAATCTCATTGTTTTCAACCTTATTAGTTTGTTATTGCTTATAGTTAGTTATTGCTTATTATTAGTTGTTATTATTATTGTTATTAGTTGTTATTGTTTACTTTAGTTGTTGTTATTAATTGCTATTAGTTTAGAAACCACAATCAAAACCCAGAAATTGTTACTTAAGAGACAAACCTAGTTTAACAGATTAGAATACTACGGCCTCCCTGTGGATTCGATACCTTGCTTACCGCTAACTATTAGTTAGTTGTGATTTAGGTTTACTTTGATTAAGGAGACGCGACTTTACCCTTATCATAACAAGACTAAGATACATACAACGCTTACGAATCTCATTCTTTTGAATACTAAACAACTTAACCCACTTACACTCATTCAATTCCCACACATCCGCGTACAAAAACAACCGGTTCTTAAGCGGGTCGCCCATGAACTTATCCGGGTCAACCCTATGCTTATGGTAACTTACAAGAAAGTTTAAGGTGATGGTTGAGGCCCATATATTATAGTTATATTCTATTATGCCCCCTCACTCGAAGGCCCATTGGGCTTGAAGAGTGGTTGGTTAGTGCACAGGCACCCCATACCATGTGCGGGTTTTTCCACTTGGTGAGTTTGTGAGATATTGGGGGCTGCCAGGGTTTGAACATGTGACCTTCGGTCACTCTGGCTCTGATACCATGATAGATGAACCATCTCAACCAAAACCTTAAGGTGATGGTTGAGGCCCATATATTATAGTTATATTCTAATAGCAGAAACACCCGCGCAAATATCTCAAACTCATTGTCATCTTATCAAAGTCATAACCATCCAACTCAGGATAATCCACAAGCAAAAATATATTCGTCCTAAGATCAAAACATTTCAATAACGGCTTAGAATCGCTCAAAATCACGACAAAATACACTCTCTCTTCAACAGCAACAGCATCAATCTGCTGAATTTTATATGAAACAATCTCATCATCACTATCTATCACTAACACTAAGAATCATTCCGCATACTATAAACCAACATCTCGCTACACAAACCCGAACCTTCGTCAAACCACTGAACTAACAGAACAACCTTGTAATCATCCGTAACACTATCATACCCAAACCCGAATACCTCAAGAAGTTCAAACGCAAAAGCGGGTTTACGAGACGGAGCAGGAGGGATTAAACGCTGCGTTTTTTTTTACGGGTTGAATATATTAGACAAACCAAATCATAATCCTTGATTATGATCCAATATTACCGTATATAGCTAACTAGGTGGATGTAAATGGGTGTATCGCGTGAAGTACAACCCGGATGGTACCTTGAAACAATACAAAGCCCGCCTCGTCGCCAAAGGCTTCCATCAACGCCCTGGAGTCGACTATTCCGAGACCTTCAGTCCTGTTATCAAACCTGCCACCATCCGCCTTGTTCTCTCCATAGCCGTGACCCACCGTTGGCCTCTTCACCAAATTGATGTTAAAAATGCGTTTTTGCAGGGACACCTTACCGACTCCGTCTTCATGACATCACCACCGGGATTCATTGACACCGAAAAACCAGACCACGTATGTCATCTTCGCAAGGCTATCTATGGCCTCAAGCAATGTAACAACCCGAAAAGTACCCTATTTTTCTAGTGCAAATATTTTACGGATACTTTTCAGCAAACTTAAGTTTTAATTTAGAATTTATTGTTTCCAGTCGAATTTGGAATTTCCGAGTTCGTATTTGGAATTTCTGCGAGATTTCATGAAAATCCCGTTTTAAGTCAGCTTTGACTTTTCTTGACTTTTAAGTCGTCTTTGACTTTTCTTGACTTTTTAAGTCGTCATTGACTTTTCTTGACTTTTAAGTCGTCATTTACTTTTCTTGACTTTTAAGTCATCTTTGACTTTTCTTGACTTTTAAGTCGACTTTGACTTTCGTTGACTTTTCCCGACTCACCTCGTAATTTTAAAGACCGAAATTATATTTGAAAAATAATAAATTTAATTTATTTTTATTAAGATTTATTTGAATTTATGATAATTTAATATAATTATTTTGAATTTATTCGGAATTAAAGAGAAGGTTTTACGGTTTAACCCGAACATCATTTAACTATTCCCGAGCCAATTTAAATCCCGAAACAAACCCGAAAACTCGACTTTGGCATGAGTCACACGCCCCATGTCATCTTTTTCCACTCACTTTAAATATTTTCATTCTTTCGATTAAACTAATACAAATATCTAAGATATTTGTTACTTTATCGATCCGTCAACTTAAACTCCGCAAATCGCTTCAAAAACAGACCCGATTCTTCTTCTTCTACACGGCTCCCTCTCCTCTCATAGGACTTGATATTTTCTTTCTTTTTCATTACAATATCATAATATCTAGATATTTGGTTTAATTAACTTAATATATAATTATATCTAATCAATTACCGTAATATAATTATTAAACCCGAGTCAATTCCGTAACAACAATTTCAAAACCCGACTCCAAATGCCTCTATATTTACACGGTTCACTCTCCACTCTAATTCACTACTTATCTTTTCATTTTACATTAAATCAACTTAATATCTAATTAAAATCGTTCTTGGTGTTCTTCATCGTTCTTCATCGTTCTTCATCGTTCTTGAGCAAAATCGTCACAAAACCTTCATTTCTTATTCAAATCCGTCCTAACTTATATTTCTATAATCTCCTCTTCGCTCTCCATCTTCAAGTACGGTTTATTTTCAATTCCGACAAAATCGTTTTCAACACTTTAATTATGGAAAATCAAGTTTTAATTCTAATAATGTTATTCTTGTCATTTCTTATAGGGGAAGATTTTGAAGACGAGTTTGGTGACTCGTATATCTTAGGAGAAGACTACTAGACGGGTTTCTTATTTCTTTAGTTCTTATTTTTGTGCTACTTGATTTTGTGCTAGCTAAGGTAACGATTCCGAGTTACTCGACGAATTTAATGTTACATATCTTTTGTTTTTGGTTCATCTTTTGTTTATGTTCATGTTATAGTTATTTATGATTTTTAACTAGTAACATGATAAGTTGTTATTATATTATGTTGGATGAATTTTTGGCATGTTTAGTGTTCTTGACATATTTGATGATTGGTCATAATCATGATTTTTGTATGCATGATGGATGAATTGGATGTTTAAAATGGATGTTGTTAATTAAAATCATGTTGGAAATAATTTGGGTTTGTTGATTTGTTGGGGCTGTGTAAGGAGGCTGAAAAACCAGCCCGGTTCAGGCCGGTTCAGGCCCGGTCCAGGCCGGTCTGGATTGGTCCGGGAATTGTCCTTTGGGTTTTTGTCGATACTTGATTGTTTTGTTGTTGTTTTGACGGGTTTTAAATATGTTAAGCATGCGGGAAATATTAAGAAACG